>BLSH010233823.1:792764-814674 GCA_018402905.1 Glandirana rugosa | reverse complement strand
ACAGCAGGCGCAATCCACACAATCTAATTTCTATTCCTCTTCTTCTCCTGTGTCCTTTGGAATGCCCGCTCTTTTTGTAACAAACTTACCACCGTCTATGACCTATTTATCACAAACTCCTTCAACCTACTTGCAATTACGGAGACCTGGCTTCAAGATTCTGACTTTTCTTCGTCAGCTGCCCTCTCCCATGGTGGCCTCCTGAGGACTCACTTTCCCAGGCCTAGTGGATGGAAAGGAGGTGGTGTTGGATTCCTCCTATCCTCTCAAAGCACTTTTCAAGTTCTTCATCCACCCCCCTCTCTGTCCCTCTCCTCATTTGAAGCTCACTGTATTCGTCTATTTTCTCCAGTTTCGTTGAGAATTGCTGTGATCTGTCGGCCTCCTGGACCAGTATCAAGCTTCCTTGACGACTTCTCTGCCTGGCTACCCTACTTTCTTTCTTCTGAAATTCCGACAATCATTCTTGGTGACTTCAACATCCCTGCTAATCTTGACACTCCTGCTACTTCTAACTTTCTGAGGCTAACCTCCTCTTTTGACCTAAAACAATGGACACATGCTTATACTCACACTGATGGCAACTGCCTTGACCTCATATTCTCCTACCTATGCACTCCGTGCAACCTCTCCAACATTCCTTTTCCTCTCTCTGATCACCACCTTATTAGTTTCACTTTCTCCTTGTCTTCCTCCTCCTTGCCTTCCAGCTACCAAACAATTACCCGTAGAAACCTTCGCCATCTTAACCCTTCTCTTCTTTTTTCTTCTACAGATTGTCTCTACGACAATATCTCATCCTTGTCCTGCCCGAACCTGGCCACTTCTATATACATCAGCTCACTGTCATCCACCCTAGATATCTTGGCCCCCCTCACTACATACAGAATCAGGCACCGACCGCTACAACCCTGGCAGACAGACGATACCAGAAACCTCAAAGAAAAGAGCCACGCTCTTGAGCATCTATGGCGTAAGACTAAGTCACAGCAAGAGTTCAGCCAATATAAATCTGCCCTCCAACAATACCATTCCTGCCTCCACACTGCCAAACAGACCTACTTTATCACTTTATCAACAACCTCTCTTGGAGCCCCCGTCAACTCTTTTCTACCTTTAACGCTCTACTTCGTCCTCCATTACCTCCACCCACCAACTTGCTCACTGCCCAGGAGATTGCTTATCACTTTAAAAATAAGATTGATACAATTCGCCTCAAGATCTCCTCTCTACAGATTTCTCACTCCCCTCACACTCTTTGTCCTCCTGCACAATCAATACTCTTGTTTAACCCAGCTACCATAGAGGAAGTCACTAAAGTTCTCTCTAACGCCCACCTAACCTCCTGCCCCCTAGACCCCATTCCTTCTCAACTATTACAGTCACCCTCTGACTCTATCCTACACTCTTTAACTCATATCTTCAACCTCTCCCTCTCTACTGGCATCTTCCCCAACCCTCTAAAACATTCACTAGTCACTCCCATACCAAAAAAGGCCACACTGAACACCACTAATCTTAACAACCTAAGACCCATCTCCTTACTCCCTTTTGCCTCCAAAATCCTTGAACGTTTAGTTTACAACCGACTCACTGAAAACAACCTTCTTGATCCCCTTCAGTCTGGATTTTGTCCACACCACTCCACAGAACCTGCCCTCCTAAAACTCACAAACGACTTACTAACAGCAAAAACCAACGGTCATTATTCCATACTCTTACTCTTGGACCTCTCCGCTGCCTTTGATACAGTTGATCACCCCCTCCTCCTCAAAAAACTCAATTTGCTTGGTCTCCATGGCTGTGCTCTCCATTGGTTCGAATCTTATCTATCTCACCGCACCTTCAGTGTCACTTACAACTCCACTTCCTCCTCTCCAACTCCTCTCACCGTTGGGGTCCCCCAAGGTTCTGTCCTTGGACCCCTACTATTCTGGATCTACATGTCCTCCCTGGGTCAGCTGATAACCTCCCATGGCTTCCGCTATCATTTATATGCCTATGACACCCAAATCTATCTCTCTATCCCTCAGCTCACCCCATCAGTCTCCTCACAGATCACTGCCTTACTAACAGACATATCAGTCTGGGTGTCACAGCACTTCCTCAAACTGAATCTATCTAAAACTGAGCTCATGATATTTCCTCCCCCACGTGCCCCTTCCCCTGACTTCTCTGTTAAGATCAATGGCACAACTCTTAGTACGTCCCCACATGCCAGGGTGCTAGGAGTAACCCTAGACTCTGAACTGTCCTTTCAAGACCACATCCAATCCCTGTCCAAATCATGCCGCCTCAGCCTACGCAACATCGCTAGAATACACCCCTTTTTAACCAATGACACCACCAAGCTTCTAATTCACTCTCTGGTTATCTCTCGTCTCGACTACTGCAACTCTCTCCTCATTGGATTACCTTTGCATACATTATCCCCCCTTCAGTCAATGAATGCTGCTGCAAGACTTATCTACCTTGCCAACCGCTCAGTGTCCTCCACCCCTCTCTGCCAATCTCTCCACTGGCTTCCACTCACCCAACGTATAAAATTCAAAGTACTAACAATAATTTACAAAGCCATCCACAACTCTGTCCCCAGCTACATCTCTAACCTAGTCTCAAAATACCAACCAAGCCGCCCTCTTCGGTCCTCCCAAGACCTCCTGCTCTCTAGCTCCCTTGTCACCTCCTCCCATGCTTGCCTCCAGGATTTCTCGAGAGCTTCTCCCATCCTTTGGAACTCCCTACCCCAATCAGTCCGACTGACTTCTAATCTATCCATCTTTAGACGATCCCTGAAAACTTTTCTCTTTAAAGAAGCCTATCCTGCTTCTACCTAATACTCTTTCTTTCTACATCAACTCATCCCCCACAGCTTTTACCTTTTGTATCAATTGACCCTCCCTCTTAGATTGTAAGCTCTAACGAGCAGGGCCCTCTGATTCCTCTTGTACCAAATTGTGATGTAACTGTACTGTCTGACTTCATTTTTGTAAAGCGCTGCGCAAACTGCTGGCGCTATATAAATCCTGTATAATAATATAATTATAATAATGATGTGAAGCTGTCCCTTTAAGAATGTTAACAATGGATGGCTGATAGGCTGCTAAATAAGGAGCGGTCTCTATTGCCATTAACTGTGGGCAGTGAGGGATGTTCTAGTGGCAACTGTCTAAAGGGGAATTTCCCTCACTATGGGGATATTTTTCTTCTCATGTCCTGTTGTATTTACAGTACAGGAAGTAAAGGGAAGTCTCCTCAATGGGACCCCATAGTAAAAAGAAAACCTTCCAGGAGTTTTGACTATTCCCTTCTCTGACCACCCCATCCTGAGATTTATCCAGCCTTACTAACCAGCTGAGCTAAGTATTCCTCTAATGCAGCAGCAAGCAGCTTGGTCAATGACATACCCAAAGTTTGCGCATTGATAAGCCATCACTCGGATCCCCCTGTCATTATGTTTCCTATCAACCTAATTGGTTCCTAGAGCTGCCTCAATCTCTCCCAGTCTGAGTGCTGCTGCACAGGGGAATGAAGAAGGCTAATATTAAGACGTTACTCTCAGTAGCGGCTTTCTAATTAGGCAAATTAGGCGGTCGCCTAAGGCCTCGCAACCACAGGGGCCTCGCAACGGTCTAATTTGACACTGACACCAGCACCGAGATAGAGAGTACTGACACCAGCACTTTAAAGCTCTTAATATATGCAATTTATTTATCGCTTGAATTATTTTTCCAATTTGGGGCGTGAGGGGGGCCTCATGTCTAAGTTTTGCCTAAGGCCTCACAAAGCCTAGAGCCCCTCTGGTTACTCTGATTGCATTTCAAAATAGATTTAAGGTTTATGCAATTAATACATACAGTATTAAAAGATGAGACAGTCCAAGGTTACCCTTAGTTGTTAAAAGATTTACAGTTTATAACATGCAAATCCATGCATTTGCTAGCTATTATAAAGAAATAGTGTTTCAACTAAACCATACTAAGTGCCAAACAAAAGCTTGCTCTATAGCAGGTCCTGAGAATACTAACCTTTGCTTCATGTTCCCTGGTATCATGTAAAATATGCAGCCAAGTCTTTGCCCCTCACAAAGTATAATGCTGTTACCAAATGTCAAGTAACTGGAGCCCATGTTATGGACAGAATCTACTATACCCAGACTTTATAAAAGAATCTCATGATAATAATAATAATAATAATAATAATAATAGTAGTAATAGCAGTACTAGAATAAATACAATTTACCATGATACATATGAATATTTTAAACATTGTCTAGTGTACATATTATATTACATTGTCACATATATGCAATATAAAATAAAACATAATAATTAAAAAATGTTCCATACCTAAATATATATACCATACTTTAACAATCAGTTTGTCTGGAACACATCAATGCAACAGAACGCAATAAGCTCTCATGATGCCTGTAAATTACAGCAAGAAGAAACTGTAACATGCCACTACATGGCTGACTTTTTAATGCGTCATATCGCAATCTCAACAAAAGCCTGATAATGCAAATTTACATTTTATTTAACAGAGTTGAAGAATTAGCGAGCTAATATATGTAAGTACATATGCTTTTGAATAGTAAATGCATGTTATTGTTAGCCAAGTGTAGAATTATTTAATTAATTGAGAGCTTCTAATTATTATCAAGTTGTCATTTCCCTGAAACTAAACTCTATTTCTACATGCCAGTGACAGATGAATTTACTATCAGTCACTGGAGAAAGTTTAAAAAGATAAGCAATGAGTGACAGTTATTGGTGGAAGCAGGGAATATTCAGTAGAGGGAGGAGTTCACCTTCTTAGCTGTGTACCCTCTCCTGTATAAAAACTCTCAGCTGAGATGTGAGCACAGTAAAAAGATCCTGATTGATTCTGGCTCACAGCATCACTTACTGGTAGATTTGCAAGAATGACATTCACCTATTTGTGTTTTTTCCTCACTCTGCATGTTATCACTGTGATATCATCAGAAGGTAAGAAGAGTCTTTTCATCTGCTTACAATAGTGTTCTTTACAAAATGCTCTGTATGCTCTTTGTAGAACAGAGGACAAACTCAAACACATAACAGGATTCCTATATTGCTTATCTACTCTATTTCTTTTTACAGCTACATTACATGAAAAATGCTGAATTACAGTTTGTGTGCTGGAGAGGCTATTGCATGCATGTTCTAGCCTCTCAGCATTCAAATTTTGAGATTGCATTATCAAACAACAAATACCGCTTAGATGTCTATTTTAATTCAATTACATACATGCAATTTATCCTAGAGCCTTGATTTTAAACAGCTGTCACATTGTAAAGATGAGCTCTGCTAACCGATATATAGTTAGAACACAAAACTTGTGGTTACTTCTGAAATTAATCAATGCAATAGAAATTCTCTTTTAAATGACCCTTTAACCTTACTGGGTCCTTGACTGGATCACACGCTTATTAGGCTCTCATAAATCATATCAATTAGAGAATCATGTTTACCTATTGACTAATTTAATTTACTGGTAATAATTACACATCTATATTCTGACTAGAGATACAGGGGATAAGAAAAGAAGGGAAAGAAATAAAAAAGAAAATAAAGGGAAATTAATTTGTTTTAAGCCTTTTTTAACATAGGAGCTATACTGCTATGCAAATACTATGGACATTTGGATTCTCTTGAAGTTACAAAGGTTATGCTGTTATGCAATAACCCACAGCAACCCTGTGAAAATCCAATTGATTGCTTAGGAGAGTCTCATTAGCAGCCTAGGTATTAGAATAAAATGACTCACTGTAGTTTATAAGTAGTGTTAGTCTTTATACAGTAACTTGTGTACATATTCGCCAGCACACCATGGATCACCATCCAAAGATTCTTTATTTAAAGAAAGATCACATCACAGAAGAGTACAACAATTCGGAGCCACTCAAGACCCCTTTGTCAGGCATGCCTGACGAAGGGGTCCTGCGTGGCTCCGAAACGTTGTACTCTTCTGTGATGTGATCTTTCTTTAAATAAAGAATCTTTGGACGGTGGCTCCGAAACGTTGCACTCTTCTGTGATGTGATTTTTCTTTCCATAAAGAATCGTTGGATGGTGATCCACTGTGTGCTGGCAAATATGTACACATGCATGACGTTTCCAGGATCCAGCTGGTAATCGCTGCAGCACCCATTCTTACATGAGCCTTGTTTGCCAGAAAGGCGTGCAACAGGAAAATTGACAAGTTTATACAGCAACCTGTCACCTATTACAGCATATTAGTTTAAAGTGTCTTTTTTTTTTTTGGAAACCTGTCAGGGCTTCTTTATATTACTGTGGGATTGATCTACTAAAGGCAAATAGACTGTGCACTTTGCAAAGTGCAGTTGCACTCTGCAAGGGCAGTTGCTCCAGAGCTTAGTAAATGAGGTAAAGCTTCACTTTCCAAAGAATACTCAACCACGTGCAAGGGAAATAAAAAAGCATTCATTTTTGATTGCTCATGATTGGATAATGAAAGTCAGCAGAGCTTCTGCTTATTTACTTAGCTCTGGGGCAACTGCTCTTGCAGAGTACAACTGCACTTTGCAAAGTGCACAATGTATTTTCCTTTAGTAAATCAACCCCATAATGTCTTGCAGCAGCAGTAGCAGTCAGCAAAAGGAGGCGCTTCAAAAGGAAGGGCCTAGGTTGGGCATCAAATGGGATGCTTCCAGTACTGGATGTGTGTGAACATGTTGTGGGTTTCTCAGAGTGCAACTACCCTTTGCAAAGTGCACAGTCTTTTTGCCTTTAGTAAATCAACACCTGTGTCTCAGAGAATATTTCTCTTTGCTTCTCCTTCCAGAGATGCAAAAGGCAGTGAGAGGAAATCTTTCCAAAGTGAGGGAACTCCCTGCCTAGACAGTTGGCACTGTTGCACTTTTGAAACTGCAATTGTTTGTGTATGGCCAGCATTATAGTTTATAATAGAAAAAAAGAACTGCATGGAAACACTCCTATTTTGTACAAGCCTTCAGCCTAATGTGTTTAGAACAGGGTTTCTCAACCAGGGTTCCGTGGAACCCTAGGGTTCCTCTAGAGGTTGCTAGGGGTTCCTTGAGCAATGGTCAATTTCTACCTCTCAGATAAATTCCAAATTATATCATTGATCTTTTTTAGCTATTTGTAATGGGGTAATTCTTCCCAGTGACCACAAGTGTAAGGAGCATTCTTCCCATTGACCATCGCACTAATATATCATGAGTTGTAGATTTGTGATTTTTAGCAGGGGTTCCCCAAGACCGGTGAACTATTTCAGGGTTTCCTTGGTGTTGAAAAGGTTGAGAAAGGCTGGTTTAGACCAATTAGCTAGGATAGGAGTCAAGATATGCAAAACAAGGCAATACGTTATAGCTACAATTACATTTCTTACATACTGTATGTACCCTGAAAAAGATGCCAGATTTTGTATTTTGTGACCTCTCAGGTATCTTCGCTCGCTAAAACAGATAGTGCTTTACTAAAACAGAAATGATAGTTGTCATGAGTACATCTCTTAGGCTGGAATCACACCATTGCGGTGCGAATTCCAGCCTCTCTGCTGCCGGGAAGGGACGGAGCCGCCGTTCGGCGGCTCCTGTCCGTTCCCACAGCGCAGCAGCTGCGGGGGGAGAGATGGGGGAGGAGCCGCGACCAGGGGAAAATATCCCCGTTCAGTGCGGAGTGTATCTCCATGTTAGATGCGCTCCCACTGGACTCAACGGGCTGGGAATTCGCACCGCATTGCACAAAAAACGTGTGCGTTTTTTGTGCAATGCGGAGTGCGAATGCACCACACATATGTGAACTGGACACATTGAAAACAATGTGTTTTCAAGTGTCCTGCGAATTGGATGCGGTTTAAGCCTCATCCAATTCGCATAGGTGTGAACCCAGCCTAAAAGTTATCTTTCAGCAAGCTTGAAGGGCATAATTTTAATGATGCCGTGCAATTAAAAAACCCCCACTTCTGCATTAGTCCTTCAATGACTTTCCCAGCGGGTAATTGTCACAGAGATCATGCAAAGTTCACAACATATCTCCAGATTGCTTGAGGAAGTAAATGCCATCGTCATCAAGATTGTAAAGTTATTAATATCTAACTTTGATATCAGAACGGCACCAATTTTGAACAATTATTTTTACAACAGCATTATCATGTATATACAACACACCTTCCCGACAAATAGCACCACAATGCCTTTGATTAGTTTATCATCAGCCTTTACTCGATATGCTAAGAACAGTTGATATACAATGACATATATCATTCTGTTTGTGGATACTCCACTTAAAAATGAACATTACGTTTTTTGGATAGCTACCTAGACATTTATTGAAATCACTGGTATTCAAGAGTTCCAGAAGCATGGGTGGTGGAAGGGAGTGGGGTGGGGTGTGGTGTGGACAAACTGGTGTGCAGAAAAATCTGTGATATTTGTCATGTCTATGGCAAATATTGGAAGAATTACCAATCAGCCAAATAGGATCATTTCAGCCAGGCACTTTTGTTTTCTTGCAAGATAAGCCACCATTGAAGGTGCCTGGCTTTCCTCTTACTCCTGTAATAAACATGTAGTTCAGGAAACATGCATGTTTATATTAATTAAGAAAAACAAAAACAAAGCCTTGGGGTTGGGTTGTACCTGCAGATCGGACTGCCCTCTAATGTCTATATTTAAACTTAGGCTGGTTGCACACTGCTGCATTGTGGTTTGGTCACAGCACAGGTGTATCTGCGGTTTTCAAGCATTTAACCTGCAGTTTCAGCCACAGCCCCATAGACTTTCTATTAGGTCACATGTTTTTGGTGTTACTGAAAGCACTCAACGTCCTGCATGTTGCATCTTGAGTGTGCTTTCAAAAAACGTGCCAAAAACACACAATCTGATAGAAAGTCTATGGGGCCGAGGCTATAATCACGGGTAAAGCGTGTGA
This sequence comes from Glandirana rugosa, assembly GCA_018402905.1. NCBI lineage: Eukaryota > Metazoa > Chordata > Amphibia > Anura > Ranidae > Glandirana > Glandirana rugosa. The sequence continues at coordinate 805,732 of BLSH010233823.1, read as the reverse complement.
AAACCGTAGATACACTAGTGATGTGGCCAAACCACAGCACAGCAGTGTGAAACCAGCCTTAGAGCATTTTAGCCACATATTAGGTGCACTATCATAGAACTCCATAGAAAGTATGTTTTGATGAAAGCGCATCAAAGATGCTGCATGCAAGTCTTTTTTTTAGAGCATCACACCTAAAAAACATGAACCACACAGATGTGAACTTAATGCGGAACGCTAGGCACAAAAACATTTATTAAATTAAATTCTCAAATAGCTACAAGGTGTATAAATTCTGGAATTCAGGTTTAGCCTAGGTTCAGACTGGTGCGGGGAACCGCATGTTATTCAGACAGGAATCGCACCGCATTCCTGTTCAAATCACATGCGATTCTTTGCAATGCGACTTGAGCCCTTTCATTTTGTATGGCTCAAATCGCACTGCACCCACAGAAAAAAGGCGCATGCACTTTTTTTTGCCGCACTAGAATAGGTTCGCATGGGTGTTCACACCCATGGGACCTGACTCAGCCAATCCCACTGTGTTTTGCGAACCATTTTTGGGGTATCATTAACTTAACATTGACATCCACAGTGGTTTGCGGTTGTGATGCAGTGCGGGAAACGTACGGGAATCACTGTGAATCTAGGCTTAAGGGGAATCTGTACTAAAGAGAATACCAGGTACGTTTACTTAAAACAGTGTCTCCAATTGACTAATCCACCACCCTTGGAGATTTCATCCTGGTTAAAACAGGCAATAGAACCACCGAGATACAGTATTATGACCACAGCTGCTGCAGTTCAACCTTGAATGTACACTCTTTCTAAATTGAATTCTTTCTCCTGTGTGAATTTGAACACCTGTATCCAGCTTTAAATAACATCTCATGGTTTTTCCCCCACCAGTGTAATTTGTTATGTGAATAGAGCTCCCGAGCCATGGCCTCCTTTAGTGATTACATCCCTTTCAATTATCATTTTTAATGTGGTCTGACTTTTCCCTGACGTCATAGCTAAGCCCCGCCAATGGCTTTTATTGAGAATGCCATCAACTAAGACATCTCAAGACAACACTCCTTAATTTTTTTTTTTGCATGATCTGATTTTCTGTACCCTGTATGTATGTATTATTATTATTATTATACAGGATTTATATAGTGCCAACAGTTTACACAGTGCTTTACAACTTGAGGGTAGACAGTACAAATACAATACTCTTAAATACAGTAGGAATCAAAGGGGCCTGCTCGTTAGAGCTTACAATCTATTAGACATGTGCGTTATGAAAATTTGTTTTGTTTCGTTTTGTTTAGATTAGTTGATCTAGTTATTTTGTTTCGTTAAATTCAGTTAATTTGTTCATTCATATTTGGGATTCGTATTCGGAATTCCTTTTATGTCTTTTTCAAATTTTCTTTGAATTTACAGATTTTTTTAGAAACTTTTCGATAATTCATTTTGAATCGGCCGAATCAAAAACTTTATATATATATTTTTTTTATTCTAATGTGTCAAATTGAAGATACAAAAAACAATTCTTCATCAAATGATTATAATGACTCTTTAAATCACCTTTGGCTTAACTAAAACAGAAACCAGTATGCCAGGAGATGGCGCTGTCACTAACAAAATTAAGTGGGTTTAGTTAAGCCAAATGGGTTGGCTTAACTAAAACAGCATTATTTCGAAATGGTACTCTAATAATACCCATGGTCTTTGATTTTAGAAACATGTTTACGGTTCAAATTCGACTGGAATTCGATGTAAAATTCTATTCGAATTTCAATTTGAAGTTTGGAAACTCAGACAAATTTTGTTTCTTTATTTGGAGCATTCGGTACATAGTTACATAGTTACATAGTTAGTCAGGTTGAAAAAAGACACAAGTCCATCCAGTTCAACCAAAAAAAAAAAAAATGTATATACATATATACATACATATACATATACACACATATACATATATACACACATATACACATACACACATATACCCATACACACATACAACCAAATAATCCCATATACAATCCTTCACCCACAGTTGATCCAGAGGAAGGCAAAAAACCCCAGCAAAGCATGGATCCAATTTGCTATAACGGGGGAAAAAATTCCTTCCTGATTCCCCGAGAGGCAATCGGATTCACCCTGGATCAACTTTACCTAAAGATGTTAGTACCCAGTTATATTATTTACATTAAGGAAAGAATCCAGGCCTTTTTTAAAGCAATCAACCGTGCTGGCCAAAACCACCTCTGGGGGGAGTCTATTCCACATTTTCACAGCTCTTACTGTGAAGAAACCTTTCCGTATTTGTAGATGAAATCTTTTTTCCTCTAGATGTAAAGAGTGCCCCCTTGTCCTTTGTGATGACCTTAAAGTAAATAACTCCACACCAAGGTAAAACTTAGTTTGTACTGTAATTTGGGTATTCAGGTATATCTGAATCTCCGAATAATGAAAAATTTGACCAAATATTTATTTGGAACGAAACGAACTACACATGTCTAGTATGTATTACAATCTAAGTTTACCATTAAGCCGTAGGCATTCATTTGTGAACTTCGCATGCCTTGTTGCTGCTGCAGGTGTAATAATAAGCATGGTGAGGTATAACATACGCTTGAGAACAAGAAACCGATTTGACATATTAATTATTAATACATGTCTGAAGAACGGGAAAGAAAAGGAAGAAGAAGAAAGCATGACTCCAATCTCAATTTTTACTGCTTGCCACCAATGATTGTTTGGTCACATGACATTTTCTATCCGTAGCAGATTTGGAAAAGTGTTAAGTAGAGAAAGATATTTTCACAGTTGATTGGTTATCATCTCCATCACATTTCTTAGTACCTCTATAAAGTTAAAGTGTGCTGTGTATTTCTGACTTGATTCCAAAGCTTAAAGTACACTATTAGACTAAATGGGGTTGATTTACTAAAACCGGAGGGCGCTAAATCTGGTGCAGCTCCAGGTCTTTTTGTCAAAGATTAACTTCTGGTTGTAACATGTTACTAAATCAGCAGCCTCTGCATCCCCCCCCCCACACCCAGCCCCCATTGTGGGCATGTGATCTTCACACCGCACCCACTTTCACAATTTAAAAAGAGTGTGGCTGTGCAGGGTCGTGTCATTCATTTGCAGAGTTCTGTGAATGAGAGACTGTCAAACATAGCAGCTGGCGGCTTGAAGTTTTCAATGAACTATGAGGAAGCTGGTGAGCGCTCTAGTAGTTTATTTATTTTTCCTGCCATTCAGTAACTGCCTGCCAGTACAGATACAAAGACAGTTTTCAAGAGCCTGGCACTGCACCTGCGATCTGCTGATCATTGGTGTAATGCTTTGCAGGCTCCTAGAAAAAATAAATAAATAAATGCACATTTTTTAACCTGCAAAAAGATGTGCATTCATTATTTTTAAGGTCAACTTAGCATTTAAAGTGGTTGTAAAACCTAAACATTTTTTACCTTAACCACTTCCTGCCTGCCATATAGCAAAATTATGGCCGGAAAGTGATATCCTGACCGGGCGTCATATGACGTCCATCAGGATAAGCTGCAATCGTGCACCCGTGGGGGGCACGCAGTGCAGCGATCAGTGGTGTAGTGTGTCAGTCTAATATACTGCATCTCTGATCTTGTTAAAGAGCCTTTGACATAGGCTCTTTACCACATGATCAGCTGTGTCCAATCACAGCTGATCACAGTGTAAACAGGAAAAGCCATGTATCGGCTTTTCCTCCACTCGCACCGACAGGCCTGAGTAGAGGAGAGCCGATCGGCTGCTCTCCTGACAGGGGGGGGGGGTCTGCGGCTGCGTTGACCATCATTGATTATCAGTGCAGACCCATCGAGGATGCCCCCTCATGACCACCAGGGATGCCCACCCATGGCCACCAGGTATGCCCACCCATGACCACCAGGTATGCCAATGAGTGCCCATTAGGGATGGCACCCTGTGCCCATCAGTGATACCTGCCAGTGCCTTCTGATCAGTGTTGCCTATCAGTGCCGCCTATCAGTGCTCACTAGTGCCACCTGCGAGTGCCCGTCAGTGCCACCTATGAGTGCCCATCAGTGCCCATCAGTGCCACTTATCAGTGCTGTATATCAATGCCCATGAGTGCTGCTTATCAGTGCCGCCTATCAGTACCTATCAGTGCTGCATGTAAGTGCCTCATCATCAATGCCATCTCATTAGTGCCAATCAGTACTGCCTCCTCAGTGCCCGTCAGTGCAGCCTCATCCGTGCTCACCAGCGAAGGAGAAAAATTACTTATTTACAAAGTTTTGTAACAGAGAACGCAAAAAACATTTTTTTTCAAAATTTTCATTTTTTTTATTTGTAGCACAAAAAATAAAAACCCAAGTGGTGATCAAATACCACTAAAAGAAAGCTCTATTTGTGGGGAAAAAAATTATAAGAATTTTGTTTGGGTACAGTGTTGCATGACAGCGCAATTGTCATTCAAAATGTGACAGCGCTGAAAGCTGAAAATTGGTCTGGGCTGGAAGAGGGGAAGTGCCCAGTATTGAAGTGATTAATACCTTCCTTGTATTAAAGTAAAAAATGTTTAGGTCAAAGTATCACCCCCTCCCCCCTATACTTACCTGAGCCCTTACTTGATCCAGCTCAGTGCCTATCTGCAGCGGCTCTGTCTTCTTCTCTCTGCTCTCAAGCTTGGCTGAGAGCAATGAGAGCCATTGGTTCCCACTGCTGTCAGTTAAATCCTGTGATGAGGGAGCAGTGGGCGGGGCCGAACCTCGCTGTCTGCGTCAATGGACACAGGCAACGACTTGGAATCGAGCACGTGGGTGTGCCATGATAAAAAGCGATTTCTTATGGTTTCACACCAAGAAGAGGAGGAGCCAAGGGCGCCATTGGGAGACCCGAGAAGAGAAGGTTCGGGGCCACTCTGTGCAATGGAATTGAACAGAGCAGGTAAGTATAAAGCTGTTTGTTATTAACCACTTACCAACCGGAAGGTTTTCCAGCTTTAGGACCAGAGCACTTTTTGCGATTCGGCGCTGCGTCGCTTTAAATGACAATTACGCGGTCGTGCGACGTTGCACCCAAACAAAATTTGCGTCCTTTTTTTCCCACAAATAGAGCTTTCTTTTGGTGGTATTTGATCGCCTCTGCATCATTTCTGTTCGCCACTATAAACAAAAGAAGAGGGACCATTTTGCAAAAAAACCCAAATTTCTTACTTTTTGCTAAAATTCAAATCCCCAAAAAAAAAAAACAAAACATTTTTTTCACCGTTTTTGGCCGATTTATATAATTCCTCATATTTGTGATAAAAAAAATCGCAATCTGCGTTTATTGATTGGTTTGCGCAAAAGTGGCCGCGTTTACGGATGATGAGAATTCATTTCTGGGGTTTTTATTTTTTACTAGTAATGGCGACAATCTGCGATTCTTAGCGGTAATGCGATATTTCAGCGGACATGTCGGACATTTTTGACACTTTTTTGGGACCAATGACATTTATTCAGCGATCAGAAATTGAAATGTCCACTGATTACTGTATAAATGTCATTGGCAGTGAAGGGGTTAACCTGCAGGGGGAGAGCTAGGGGTTAATAGTGTTCCCTGGGTGTGTTCTTACTGTGGGGGGGTTGGGCTAACATGGGCATGAGAGATCTAACTGATCCCAGTGACAGGGATCAGTAGATCTCTCATGCCCCTATTAACAGAGCGGGGAACCACCATGTTTACATCGGCGGTTCCCCGTTCTTTCCCTGTGGCCGCTCATCACGGCTCGCCGGCGGACATCGGGTCTCCGGGTCGCCACTCCTAGTGGCTGATTGCAGATCGCCGTCTATTTACGGCAATTCGCGCTCAGCATCCCGACTGCCGCCATGAAAACACGGCGCGCGGTCGGGAACTGGTTAATTAAAATGCCATTCTAGATTTTACAATCACTTTAATTGAATAAGTTGAAGTTAGAAGCTGATCGGCTAAAATGAACAACTGCACCAGATTTTTCACTCTCCAGTTTTGGTAAATCAACCCCAAAATATATGAGAAATGCTTCTAAACTAGGGTGATACTTCAATGCAATAATGTTAAAAACTCATAATGTTTATAAAATGTTCTTAACCCATAAGTCAATTTGATTTCAGTTTCTGTAGTTAGTTCAGTTAATGATAGCATGAAAGCAATATGACTTTCCCTGCAAACATCTGTGAAAAGATTTTTACAGGCATAAAGCATGAATCAGTGTAGTTAACTAATTGGCACAGCCAAATAAAAATCCACATTCATGGATTTAATTGCCAAGTCTAAAACTCAAACAAATACTGTAAAATAAACTGTATATATGGAACGATTTACATGCATACTATTTGTTTTATGTTTGATTTCCAATGATAGGCAAAATTTGGATAGACTTCTTATAGATTTAATATATATATATTTAAAATATGCCCTAAAATAAATGTAGAGCACTTGTGTAGTAGTAATAGTGGAAATTGACTTGAAGAATGGTGACCGATCAAACAGAATAAGTCAAATTAGATCAAACTACAGAAGTCTCTAAACAAAGCACAAGGCCAGCTAAAAATAGAAAATGCTGCCTTGTTTGCTCCAGGTGCTGTTATTTTTCTCCTAAAGAGTAGAATCTTTTAAATGATCTTGTATAGCATTGAGAAGAAAGAGCAGAAATATCATCCTTGGTGAACTTGAGAAACTGACCAATACACAATTCTGGAAAATCTGATTTATACACGTCAGTGACTGCCGCTATGCTTAATAAACCAAATTAATGACAACACATGTTTAATAATATATATTTAAGTGGTTAGGTCATTGATGCTACTAGATGTATATCTTCAATAAGCTAACTCAGCAGGCTCTGTTTTTTTTATGAATTGCTGCAATATTAAAGACCAACTTATAATCATGTGATGGGGGAATATACAAGTTACTGCAATGCGCACAATGCATATTACATGCGTTGACACATTGTGGTGCCTAGACATGTGCACTGCCAAAAACATATGTGTTCGTTTTCGTTTCATTCATTTTTTTTTTTTTTTTCATTTTTCAGGTCATTCGTTATGATTGCAATTCGTAAATTGGTAAATTCGTACAATCGTAAATTCGCAAATTACGAAAATTCCAAAATAGAAATGAAAATCCGAAAGAACGAAAATCCGAAAATTTGAAATAATATCTAACTAATAATAACTAACTATTAAATTATAGTTATTGAAAATTCCTTTCAAATTTGGCTGTTAATGTATGTAACGAATACGAATTTATCCGAAGTTACGAATTATCCTAAATAACGAATACGGCATCTAAACAAATGGAACAGAAGGAATTAATAATAAATAATAATAATAAAAAGTTATCATTATTTTTGTTATTTATTATTATTAATTTGTTACGTTCCATTTGTTTAGATACGGGATTCGTTATTTCGGATAATTCTTAACTTTGGATAAATTTGTATTCATTATGTTCACTAACAGCCAAATTTGAAAGGAAATTCCAATACCTATAATTTAATACTTCGTAATATTTGGATTTTTGTTCTTTTGAATTTTTGCTCTTATTTTTGAATTTTCGTATTTTCGAATTTACGAATATTTGAAAAAATTTGCTAAACAGGGTTTCATTAATTCAGATACTTTCAAAAAAACCTAATTCGGAGCGAAACGTATTGCACATGTCTAGTGGTGCCATTAATTTTAAATAGCACCCTAATACACTGAGCTAGAGCATGTGCGTTATACACATGCTAAAATGAGTTGCAGTGTGCCAACCATTTTGTGGCTCATCTGATTTTGACGAGTTTAAGAGTACTTTCATACTGGGGCGCTGACAAAACAGCGCTAAAGTGCCGGTAGTTTTACTCGCGCTTTAGCAGCGTTTTTCCAGCGCTTTTTGGGTGCTAGCGGCCCGGTTTTTAAAGGTCTTATGACAACGGGACCTTTAAAAAAAAATAAAGAAGACCTGTGCCGCAGCGCTTCTTGCAGGACTTTTCCGAACGTCCCGCAAACACACTGCCAGAGTGTGAAAGCACTCATTGCAGAGAATGGGAGGCAGTTTTCAGGTGCTTTGCAGGAGCTATTTCTAGCACTAAAACACCTGAAAACTGCCTCAGTGTGAAAAGGGTCTTAGTGCATTGAGAGTCTATTGTTTTCAATTGCTGGGGTAATGCAACGTGTAGTAACGTGAATCGCAGTGTATGTTAATGTATCACACAAATGTAAATAGACACTAGTTGTATTTTGTGCAGTGCAGAACTTAGCCTAGCCTTTCAATATAGGGACAGCTCATAGTAATACAGTATGTAAAAAGTTTTTTCTCATTTTGGATAGAGTAAGGGAGGGTTATAACCCCTGTCACATTTTTTTTTTTGGGGCATCTCTGTCTCGTTGCAGAGATTTACCTTCACGTCCTGTCCCACAGCCAAAACAGGAAGTGAGAGGAAATCCCTGCAAATTAAGTGAATTCTTTGGGAACCCCAGGTCACCAGAACTAGTGTCCCCATTGGAAGATTTCCCCTCTAATACTTTTCTGGGGACAACCCAAAATTTGTGATTTTCTTTACTTTTACATTCAATGATAATGATCAGAAAGGCTGAATCTCCTTAATGGGGACACAAACAGAAATATAAACACGACAGGCGTTCTAATCCATCTCCACTCTGTCCAAAACTAAAATAAAAGTTTTGCCTTTATATACTTTAACCACTTCCTTACTGGGCACTTAAACCCCCCTCCTGCCCGGACCAATTTTCAGTTTTCAGCGATGTCGCTCTTTGAATGACAATTGCGCGGTCATGCAACGTTGTACCCAAACAAAATTGGCATCCTTTTTTCCCCACAAATAGAGCTTTCTTTTGGTGGTATTTGATTGCCTCTGTGTCATTTCTGATCACCGCTATAAACAAAAAAAGAGCGACAATTTTGAAAAAAAAAACAATATTTTTTACTTTTTGCTATAATAAATATCCAAAAATAAAAAATAAAAAACAAATTTATTCATCAGTTTTGGCCGATATATATTCTTCTACATATTTTTGGTTAAAAAAATTGCAATCGGCGTTTATTGATTGGGTTGCGCAAAAGTTATAGCGCCTATAAACCATGGACATTGATTTATGGCGTTTTTATTTTTTTTTTTTTTTACCGGTAATGGCGGCGATCTGCGATTTTTATCGGTACTGCGATATCGGGGCGGACATGTCGGATGTTTTTAACACTTTTTTGGGACCAATGACATTTATACAGCGATCAGAAATTTAAATGTCCACTGGTTACTGTATAAATGTCATTGGCAGTGAAGGGGTTAACCTGCAGGGGGCAGTGAAGGGGTTAACAATCTTCCCTGGGTGTGTTCTAACTGTGGGGGGGGCGGGGTTGACAGGGGCATGACAGATCTAACTGATCCCAGTGACAGGGATCAGTAGATCTGGCATGCCCCCCCTCACAGAACGGGGAACCGCCGTGTTTACTTCGGCGGTTCCCCGTTCCTCCTCTCTGTAAGGAGATCGCGGGTCTCCGGCGGACATCGGGTCCGCCCGACCCGCGGGCACGCTCCTGCAGTGTGCGGCGGCACGTGCACGCGCCGCTCGCGCCAGCGGGAGCGCGCCCAGCACGAGCCGAATGGGAGGACGTCAATAGACGTCCTCCCGGCATTTTAGAGCCGTAGCCGTCTTTCGGCTATAGCGCGGATAGGAGGAGGTTAAAGCTCAACTCCAACTTCTGAACAAATTCCCTAGACTTTTTTCTTCCTTCTCCCTGCGCCTCTTCATACTTCAATTTAATTGCAGGTGCATTGTGTGCGGTTACATGGTGTCATGAACCTGCAATAACACTTCATGTCCTGTCTGTTTGCTTACCTTTCTGCATGTGTCCTCAGCTGGGCTCCACCCCAGGCCCTAATTAGGAACATTATTTAACACCTGGCAGCACAAGCCTGCAATGTCGATCAATATTGTGTGTTTGGCTTGGTGTGCGTGCTTCTGCCATGTGCTCTTCGTTTGTTCCCGTGTAACGATCTTGGCTTTTTGACCTTCCTTGTCTGCTAGTGACCCCGATCTCGGCTTGTTCCTTACCTTCCCTGTTCTGCCTGTGACCACGACCCTTGGCTATCCCACTGACCTTTTCTTGCTATTTTGCACTGCTGCTTTCTCTCCATTCACCTGTAGCCAGCCGTGAGCATGAGCTGAGGAATTCCGGGGGCCGCAAACTGGATCCAGTTGCAGCCAAGTCCATCCTCACCACCAGAGGCTCTGGTGAACACCTGCTGGCTCTTAGACACCGTGCCGTGGGGAAATCTATGCTCTAGCTCCCTGTGCAATCTGTGTCAGAGTTCCAGCAGTCCCGCTTCCCTGCACCATCCTGAGCACTAGTCGCAGCAGTCAGCTAAGGGTTCACAACTAGAGTTGAGCGAACACCTGGATGTTCAGGTTCGGTGGGTTCGGCCGAACTTCGCAAAAAAGTTCGGGTTCCGAACTTGACCCGAACTTGACCCCAATCCCCATTGAAGTCAATGGGGACCCGAACTTTTCGGCACAAAAATGACTGTAAAAAAGTCCTGGAAAGTGCTAGAGGGCTGCAAAAGGAAGTAAAATGATTTTAGAACAATAATCTTTCCCTTACAACAACAGCAGGAACCTGACCCTATAGGAGTAGGTGATGATTTTAGAACAATAATCTGTCCTTACAGCAACAGCAGGAACCTGACCCTATAGAACTAGAAGATGATTTTAGAACAATAATCTGTCCCTCTAAGCAGTAGACTCTACTTAGTCCAGTCAGATCGTTCTGTAATGCAGGATGAGATTTTATTAGATCTGCAAACTGTCCCTAAAAGCAGTAGTAGTATCAATCTCTACCTAGTCCACAATCAGATCGTTCTGTAATGCAGGATGAGATGTTATTATATCTGCAATCTGTCCCTCACAGCGCTGGCAGCATCCTCTCCCTATACTAGCCAGAGAACATGTGACATGCAGCACTAAGTGACTCCAGCTTATAAAGAGGCTGGGTCACATAATGCACTGGCCAATCACAGCCGTGCCATTAGTAGGCATGGCTGTGATGTCTTCTAAGGGCAAACCAGTGAAACGCTTGTTGATTGGCTGCCCTGCAGCTATTCAACATGCCGAATCAAATAACCGAACCCAGAACCTGAACCCAAACTTTTTTCAAATGTCCGGGTTCGGGTCCAGGTCACGGACACCCCAAAGTTCGGTACGGACCTGAACTTTACAGTTCGGGTTCACTCAACTCTATTCACAACCTTAGCGGAGTGCCCCAAACCCAGCAATGCGCACCTGTCACCTGCCGTCAGGTGACCTGACACATGGCAAGCACCGTCTTTTCCTCTTCTCCAGCATCAGGATGGGGGCAGGTCTCAATGTGCATAGAGTTTCCATCCTGTGCAGCATTACTCTATGAGCCCAGGCTCTGTGATGACATTACACTTAGGCATTGTGTCCATGACAGCTAAGCTCACAATAGAGCTGGCCAAATAGTAGTAGATTTACACACAAATGTTCGCATGGACAATTCTCATAAATACGATGACTTGACTAATGCTGTTCAAAAATACTTTAACATTTTGCTTATTTTTAACATTAAATTTTGAAGTGAATGGAAATTCCTGAATGAAAACCATAATGACCGTACGAAATTTGTTTGTTTGAGAAAAAAAATTCATCCCGCTCCTCTGAATTTTCTTGTTACTACAGTAAAAAAAACAAAACAAAGATTTACCCCATTAACAAAGTCAAATGTCAAAAAAAAGTCAAACGAATGTTCCTGTAACAAAAGTTTTAACAATGAAATTCTTCTACTATATGACCAGCTTAAGGGCTTTGATAATCCAGGCTTTTACTCCACCAGATAGGGCATGGTGACCAGTAGCATAGAAGGATTGGGAGAGCATCACTGAAACATGAAGTAGTTCATTTAAAACTTTTATTTTCAAATTTAGAGGGCAAAAACATCTTAGAGGATAAGCTCACCTTTAGGAGCATGTTACACTCATATTTTGGGTGTAACAAGTGATATACTCCTTTACACCCATCTACTGCTGTAAGTGCTCCCGACTCTGGAGGTGGGGGGGGTGGGGGTCCTCTTCCCGCATCCATTGTTACAATTAGAAAACAGCGGCTGTGTGTGGGGCTCCACCCAAACAGCCATGTCATTCATTCAGTTTCCAGCTGCGTCATTCATTTCCAGTTTCCTGAACTACAAGTACCGTTGGCCAATGTGGCAGATGACTTGGCATTCTCAATGAACTTAGAAGGCAATTGTTGGCGCTCTCATAGTTCATTGATTTTTCCTGCAATTCAGTAACTGTACTTCCTGTATGGGCAGACAGCTGACTGAGAGTCTGGAAGATCCTGGCATTACACCCACTATCTGCTGATTGTGGGTCCAATGCTCTAAAGGCAGCAGCATAAAGAATAATAAATGCACCTTTTTTAACGTGCAAAAAGATATGCATTTATTTTTTTTTAAATAAAAGGTGAACTTATCTTTTAATAAATAAAAAACATGCTGATAAACTTTAAAATGCATGTCTCATCTGGTTTTCAGTAGTGAATAGAGTTGAGCGAACCTCTGGAAGTTCGGGTTCTGCTGGTCCGTCCGAACTTCGGGACAAAGTCCGGGTCCGGGTCCGGACGGAACCCGAACGATCGCACGGATCTTGGGCTTGAAGGTCTCCAAGCGAGTTGAGATAAGTGATGACTTTTGGTCTACTCTGTACGTAAAATTTCAAATAGTCGTACAAAAAATAAATAATTTTCTATTCAAGTGGAAAATAAATTTTTTTTTATTTACGTATAGAAAAACGTGCAATTTTTTCCACGTAAATAATAAGAAATACGACGACGGAAATCTCGTAACCTGGGTGTTAGTCGTCTATCACCCACATTACGGTCCTAGAAGGTCTGAGAGTCAGTCGACAGACGGGTATGTCCTTCATGTCAATGACTTAACGTCCTTTTTAG
>BLSH010233823.1:767855-788352 GCA_018402905.1 Glandirana rugosa | reverse complement strand
GATCGTTGTGTACGAACGTACAATCGTTTCGTTAGACAGAGTTTAATCTGCAAATCTCCAACTCTAAGCAGCGGTATTTGAAATCTCAAATTCCCCCAACAATCTGATCATTGAGCACGATCGTAGCGATCGTTGTTCTATGCAGAGCTTGATCTGCAACTCAAAGCAGCGGTATGTGAAATCTCTAATTTCTGCTATCTGTCCTCAGAGCAACAGCACAGACAGCAGTAGTAAAGTAATCTATCTCAGGATGCAGGATCAGGTCTTAAAATGTCTCAAATCTGTCCCTCAAGCTTTCAGCTTCCTTTCCCTACACTAACCCAAGGAGCATGTGACTGCAGCACTGTGACTCCAGCTTATAAAGAGGCTGGGTCACATGATGCACTGGCCAATCACAGCCATGCCATTAGTAGGCATGGCTGTGATGGCTTCTAAGGGCAAACCAGTGAAACGCTTGTTGATTGGCTGCCCTGCAGCTTCTCAACACGTGGAGTAAAATAGCAGAACCCCGGACCGAACCCGAACAAGTTTTGAAATGTCCGGGTCCGGGTCCGTGCCACGGACACCCGAAAGTTCGGTACGGACCCGAACGTTACAGTCCGGGTTCGCTCAACACTAGTAGTGAACTAGTTGGAATTTTTTGTTTTAGACCTGCACTGCAGAAATGACAGTTAGAAGCTAAATGCTTGCTATGGGCAGCAAACAAGAGCATTTACTTTCTTTCCACTACCTAACTAATCGGTTGCTAGGGCTACTAAGATTCCATTGTAAATTTTCACTTCCTGAAGAAAATTTCACACAATTGGGCCTGGCAATTGGTTACTCAGGTAGAAAGTTCTGTGGGCTTTGGCCGTGGATTAGGACTGTGGGCTGGTTTATTATTAGTCTGCCCAACGGATACTCTGTCCTAAGTAGCTATAAAGCAATTATAGAAATTATAGCAAAAAAGGCTTGCTTTAGGCACTTCTTAGGAATGTGATAAACTGTTTATAAGTTTGTACCTGACCTTAAAGTGATTGTAAAGTCTTGTTTTTTTTCCCTATAAAAATAACAAACATGTTATACTCACCTGCTCTGTTGCAGTGGATTTGCACACAGCAGCCCAGATCCTCCTCTTCTCGGGTCCCTCTTCTGTGCTCCTGCCCCCCCCTCCTGTTGAGTGCCCCCACAGCAAGCAGCTTGCTATGGGGGCACCCGAGCTGAGTCACAGCTCCCTGTGTCCATTCAGATATGGAGCCCCGACTCTGCCCTGCTCCTATCTCCTCTGATTGGCTAGCTGACTTTGAGTGACAGCAGTGGAAGGCAATTGCGCTGCTGCTGTGTCTCAGCCAAACAGGAGGAAAGTCCCGGATTTCCGAGGAACTCATGGACATTGCTGTGTCTCAGCCAATCAGGAGGGAGAATCTCGGATGGCTGATTTACAGTTTATAGAATTCCCAATGCACACGTTCCTGCTTTTTTCAAATGGCTTACTTGTAATGCGGGTGCTAAAGTAACCAACGGCTGGAACCGCATGTCATCAATGTAGATAGTGTCACCAGCACACCAGGATCTTCAAATGAGTCCAAATCTTTATTAGGACGATCACATCGTTACAGCAAAGAGTGACGTTTCGGAGCTGCACAGGACCCCTTCATCAGGCATGTGACCTCGGATGGCTGAGGCACAAGTGGACATTGCTGGACAGAGAGGGACCTCAGGTAAGTATTAAGGGGCTGATGCACACAGAAGGCTTTTTATCTTAATGCATAGAATGCATTAAGATAAAAAAAATCTGCCATTTCAACCCCTTTAAGGCCAACATATGGCTGACTTCAAGGCTTCTCCTGTCGACCTCCACATCTTTACAGCACACAGTAGTGATGCAGAGGTCGGTTAGAGGAACAACTACCACTGTGGGGGACCCAAGTGATTGCTACTTCCAGAAGTGTTGATTTCTCAGCAAACTTTAGAAGATTTATCTTCAACAAAGCAGCATTCAGCAACAGAAGAGGTACTGTAGGTATTTACTTTCATTTTTGCAGGAACCAGCACTGAATTTCAAAGGGCCTCTACACATAGCATGGCCATTACAAGTGGGCCCTATTCTTTCTGTTGAATTATTTTTAACATTTAGTGAGTCGCTTACCCCCAGAAACATGCATATCTGACTGGTCACTTCATATGCACATACTGATTCCAGGTCAAAGATTCGTCAGGTAATGAAGAAAGGATAAAGTTGATAACCCAAAAAATTGCACCTTCACAAACAAGTCAGCAATGGCAAATGCTAGATGCTTCATTTACAGACAGTTTATTGCAAATCCAACACTAATATTTCTAAGAAGAAACACAGCATACATGGACATATTAATTTGTTCTTTTCTGAAATTGGCTTAAAATATTTTTTACAACAATTCTCTTGTGATCCTGCAAAAAACAAAACAAAAACAGTGTTTGATTTGTTCTTCTTGTTATGCTTTGTACAATGAGACTTGTTTTATATGGCAAAATAGGAAAATTTCCCCAAGGTAAGAGAAGTACAGGGGACGCTAGGAAAGGCTTATCTGGAGTGAACTTGTCACATCTAATCTCTAACCATCAAATCACTATTAATAAAAACAGTACAAGGTTATATTGGTTTAATGCAACTAACTAAATTACTATGAAGGCTGTAAGCTGGACAAAGTGCAAAGACATAACATAAAACATTACCACGTAATGAACAAATCTTTGTATTTGTTGACAGAGTTGTGACTAATGTGCATAAAATAATGCCATCTGAAACTCAATAAAGAGGGTTGATTTCACATCACTGTTTAGCACGTCGTCTCAAGATCCCATAATTCAGTATGTCCTCTCAAGATCCCAAAGACAACTCCCTTTCTAGAGAGTGTTGTACTGTAAACCTGACAGATGATTCTTTCAGTCTACATATCTACTCAAAAGTGTTTCACAAAGGATATTAGTAAAACCATGTGGATCATTTTCAACATTTCTCACATTTTGCTACCAAAATGTATATTTCTTCTACCAATTATTTCAGTAAGGGGGCCCAGTCACATCAGCAGCACATTGTGGTAATACACAATTGTTTAGTCCATGTTTGTTTGCTAACTCTGTGCCCATGGGTTAGGTGGCTCCTACCCCACAGACTGCTAAAGTGTATGCTGTAGCTGCCTGTAAATTATCATGCCTAAAAAGTGGGCTCAGAGTAAGTAAGCAAACCGTTGGCTGCGGCAAAAATTGCGACAGCAGTAGCTCTCAAGCTGCGGCTCAGGGTAGAATGGGAGAAAGCACTGGCACAAAGGGCCCCATTGGTCAGAAGGAGTAGTCTTTTTCCTTTAATGTATTCCATTCATGAGAAATATCTGGGTGATCATGTCAGTCCCCTTTCTTCCTTGTTGTAAACGTTCCACGCATAGCATAGGAAAATTGATAAATTCATTGTAAAATCAATTTCACCAAAGACATTCTATCCATCCCTACCCATCAGTGCTGACCAGCAAATATGAGCTCATAGAGCACACAAAATACTATAGCTGCTGAAATTTAATATTAGGGGACTTACCTGTCCAGGAATCCAGAAGTGTCCTCACCAGAGCCGATTCTTCAATCGGCCTACAGGTGTGGCGCCACCATCTTGATTAAGAGACTAAAGGTTTCTACTGTGCATGTGCGAAGCACGCTGCGCTTTGTGAATGGGCCGACTGTGAGGGAAGGAGGACGGACCAACTTCCGGCTCAGTTTGCCATGGTACTTTTCAAAACCAGGTACCCACTCCCCGCCAAAAGGTACCCAATGTGGCAGTGGAGGGGGGGGGGGAGGCAGACAAGCGGAGCTTCCCCTTTTAGTTGGAGCTCCGCTTTAAATATATTCTGCAATAAGAACTAAGAAGACATGCACCAAATGCCTTTAAAGCTTAAAATATGGTTTACTGGAAGAAATACACAAAATTCACTGAGATTCAAATAAGCATTCACATCTTTTGTATTTAGACAAAACGTACTCATCCTGGGGTTGAGCTTTAATGTAAATGACAGGTCTTAGCTAATTAGTATTCTAGTATTTGATAACATTATCAGAAGTGTACTTTTAGGTTCTGTTACTAGGTTTTATTACTTGGAGTAAAGTTTGTCATACACTTTATTACCAAGATTGATCCTTTTAGACAAAGTGGGAATCCAAATGGGTAAGCTTTGCTTGCTAAGGTATTCTGCATTTCATGGGGCACAGGATGCTTTTATTTTGAATGGAGTATCTATAGTAGGTGTCTGTAATAGGAAACAGCCTTAATACTTATGAATTGTGTATACTCACTATTCCAGTGACAACAGTTTCAAAGACGAGATAAACTCTGCAGCAGGGAAACAGGCTGAAAAAAAGGCTAACATGTTTTTTTTCCTTCCTCTACACTACTAAATGAAGCATTTTTTTTGTCTGTGTTACTGTTGCAAATTTTCACTCACTTCCTATCTAGTGAAACTGTCGTTGGCAAATCTCTTTTAACCCCCACATGGCAGTTAAAACCTGACAGGGGTTTTTACACTTCCGCACTCCTTCCAAAACAATAAAAGAAAAATGTTGGCACATATTTTAAACTATCATTTGTTTTGTAAGTTTGTTTTATTCTATTTTATCATTTCATAATTAGCCAATGGATCATGTTTTCTAATATCTCTTTTCTATCTCAACTGCCACTTTATGCATTGACTTACCTCCATAGATCTCAGCCTGTCTGGACAGTGTGATCACATGCTGGTTTAGCAGCCTTAACAAACAGTCTTAATCTCCTGTAAAACATGGAAGCTGTATCCAATGCAATTTTACTTTGCAGCGTTCAGCGCAACAGAAGTTTTTCCACGCTTTTAAAGTGTATAAATAAAATGGACTTTCCCAGTTTAGTGTCTGCTATAAAGCTAACAACCATAGGTGTGCGCAGCCTATTGCATTAGGGTGTGTAAGCCAAAGCTCAAACACACATGCATGTGTGCAGGGCCGCCATCAGGGAGGGGGACAGCCGATACAACTGGGGCCCGGCCAGGCCAGGAGAAGGTGAAGGGGAGCCGTGTTGAGAAATACAGGAACGATCTGACATATATGGCAATAGAGAAATGATCTGACATATATACAGCTGTGGGGGGGGGGGGGCTGAGTGCGTACAGGTGGGCTGGCCGGTGTGCGGATTCGGTGGGATGGCCCTTGGGCAGGCCCTGGGGAATGTTGGTGGTCAGGCTCGAGGGGGCCCGGGCCTAAAGCTGTGTACGTAAACATGTCTCTTATGGCAGAGCTGGTAAGAGAGAGATTTTTCCCATCTCCCCACCTGCAGTGATAATGCTGAGGTGCATGAGGAGATTAGGGTGTGCCTGGGCACACCCTGAACACCTTGTGCGCACAACTATGCTAACAACTATACTGATGTAATGTCTATCCAAAATGGTTACTACCTAGCAATAGAGTGGAGGGGGAGAAAAGTGCAACATGCCAAGTACACACAATACCAAGTTGTAGTGATGCTGAACTTCCATCAGTTGACAAAACATATTAAATTCTAATGATACAATGCAATCCAATGCAACAGCAAAATAAAAAAAAAATGCACAGTAGGTGGGACACAGCATTCTCCAATAAATATTTTAGATTCCAGTAATAATTCTATTGCCAATTACAGATTATGCGATTTTCTTAGAAGCAGTTGTCTGCTAAATAAGATTTGCGATTTGCTAGCAATCCTGTACCAATGACCATCTGTGTGCTGAGAGAATGACTCTGTAATCTGAAATTGAACACTTAAATAAAACAGACTGAATAAAGCTCGAAAACAATGTCTGTTTTCATGACAAAGATTTGTACTACTTTTGGAAGAAATAAAACAGGTTCCTCTTCAGTAACAAAATGACTGAGTAGTTGCCAGGATATAGTGTTTCAAGCTTCTAGTTTGTAAATAGTCTTTTTCAGCATGCAAGTAGCTGGAAAGAGATAAGCATTTCCCGGCTGATTTGTTGTAAGCTTAACAAACAACTTTCACACACTGACCCTGGAGAATGAGAATGCAAGCCAGCACACTCAACATTTTTATGTAGCCATTTGATTAAAGTAAACCTACCATGAGTGACATATGGGCTGCCATTACTTACCAACATCAGAACTTGCTGGTTGCCTGCCCGTTAAGCTGACCCATTGGCTTCAGTACTTTGTGAGTTGCTTCAAGTGTGCAGATCAGTTAAGTTGATGGAAACTTAAAAGCTCTGATCTGCATAATTGTGCCAAGTCAGTGACTCTGACCAATGGATGACAATTAAGGTAACCATCATTTTTTAAAAGAGGTCAACAATGGCAGACTGCATTTCTCTCTCTTGAAAGATTTTTTTTTTAATGTAGTAGTCATTGTTAAAAGCTGAAAATTATTCAAAATGTCTGTCTGTGCACTCGCAAAATGTAAAATAAGTTAAAAGCAAAGGTCAAATCCACCAAAAATATTATTTCAATTCCAAAAATGTTTTCAATTTTGGGTGGAACCTGTAAGGTTGAATCATTCTCTGCTTTCCTACTGTGTTTGAGATTTTGTGAAGGTATCCACATTAGATGCGAGTTGCCTTATTCCATGTCTATAGGAGGTCCTGAATGCTGCCAGCTGCTGTGAAAAGGAGAGAACAATTGATAAAAAAACATTGTTATAAACGTATTTCCTTCGGCCTCTGGTCTTTAGCCCTCTCCTTTCACAGACAGCTTGCTTCAAGAGGGATCAGGTTATGCATTTATGACTGTTCTCTAAAGAATAGGTGAAAACAAATAACAGAGAACAATATTAGTCATAATTCAGTACTGCTAGTGATACTTTAATGCCAAGTAGAAAATCTATGGCCAACACATTTCAGGGCAGAAAAATCCTCCTGCGTCAGGGCTTAAATAATGTAGCAACAATGTAAATTTAACTCTATTTAACCCCTTCCCACCCAGCCCTGGCATCCCTTTAACTGGGTTATTATGCTCAGGGGTGGGAAGGTCTGCCTGATCATGTGACCACTTTTATTGGCTCCCAATCTTTACCAGAGAATGACAGCTTTTGACAGCTGAGTCACTGTGCTGGGAGCACCTTCTGAGTAAAAGCAAAGCAGACACCAGCATTCTTACTATATGCCCATTGAAACAACTATTTTTTTAGTCTAGGCAGAGACTATCCTTCAGGAGTTTCTGAAATAGAGTGCAATTTGCATTGCTGGTGCAATAAGCCCCAATGAACTGCATTTTCTGCCCCTGAAATTAGTTTAGTGCAGTTTGTCTTCTTGCTTTTAGAGTACTATTGGCAATAAAGAACCATGAACTTTTAAGACAAACTTTTAGAGTTCTGTTATGTGATTTCATGTGAGTTTCCAAATTCTGATGGCCCCTCTACCTGCAGAAAATGTTCTTAGCCTGAAAAATTAAAAGCAATGCAGCCACCAAATCTATAGACTAGTGGGCTGCAATATATTATATTTTTCTTCTTTGATTTAGCTTTGTTTTTGATTGCCTTTTTTAAAAAATAATTGTCTGTATTTCAGTTTTTTAGATTTCAATCTTTTTTTTATTTGTTTTTCAAATAGACAAAGATCAGTAATTGAAATACAAACAGCCCCTCAGATACAAAAACAATAAGGCACAAAGATAGTTGAGAACAAGTGGAAAGAATACTCATAGAACATGTACACCAATAGTATTACAGATAAATGTTTGATCAATTTCTGGTAACCATACATTCTTCCTATCATAGGGATGCCAAATGGGTTTAGGAATATAACATTCAATAACAGTTATACTGGTGAATAGCTCAGCTTTTTAATATTTCAGTTTCATGCTGTGTTTATAAATGAGCTGTTAGCAGATGTTCCAGCTTGCATTACCTTTTACTTGCTTATATGATTTGATAGGAGTCTTCAGAATTAGTGAGTAGCATGTTGGGAGTGCTGGAAAATACTGGAAGACATATAACATTTTTATCATGATATACATCATACATTTTCATTTTCAAAAATCTGCATCTGATTAATATATAACTAAGTTCACATCAATGTAGTAGGTTAAAAACAAACCATACTTAAAGTATACCTTTGACCAAAAACTAAAATATATATATATTGAGGCCTACCAGCCCTTAAAGTTCAAGGTACGAGACAGCTATGCTAAGAGTCTGAAATTGCACCAATGATCAGCAATGCTCTGCATGCTCCTTTGAAAAAAATAATAAATGCACTTTTTTTTTACCTGCAAGGTAAACTTATTCTTTAACCACTTCACCCCCCGAAGAATTTCCCACTGTAGGACCAGAGCACTTTTTGCGATTCGGCACTGCATCGCTTTAACTGACAATTGTGCAGTCGTGCGACGTTGTACCCAAACAAAATTTGTGTCCTTTTTTTCCCACAAATAGAGCTTTCTTTTGGTGGTATTTGATCACCTCTGCATCATTTCTGATCACCGCTATAAACAAAAAAAAGAGCAACAATTTTGCAAAAAAGAACAATATTTCTTACTTTTTGCTAAAATACAAATCCAAAAAAAGAAATGTAAAACACATGTATTCATTTTGGCCGATTTATATTCTTCCTCATATTTTTGGTAAAAAAAAAAAAAAAAGTCGCAATTGGCGTTTATTGATTGGTTTACGCAAAAGACCGTCGCACCGTGTGTACTAGGCTTAAGCCACCACGGATTGGGAGTTAGAAAGCTGAACACCATGCTTTTAAAAGCTTCACTGAAACATGTGCATAAACTACTTTTGTGATCTAAGCACTCCAGCTAGACAACACATACAGATTACCAGCACCAATAAAACAACTATGTGACTTGATCAAAAACACTTTCAAAACACACTCTTTAGCTGACTTTACAATAAAGCAGCAGCCACAGATTGAGGTGGTCATCTAATTCTTTTTATGGTGGCCATTTTTCTTATGATGGACATTTTATGGGTGAATGAATCCATTGCTCTTAAAGCGGAGTTCCACCCAGAATTTTTTTTTTTACATCATTCAAGTCCTTTGCCTATATAGACTTACTTTTGAAGGAAAACATTTTTTTATACTCACCCTAAGTCGCTTGTTGCTAGGTGGTCTCTGTAATCTGCCACTTTTAGGTCCGAGGCTCTTCTCCTCACTTCCTGTTTCGCCTGGCCTCCTGGGAGATGTGACTCATCATTTCCCAGGAGTCAGTTGGCTTCCCTGTACTGTAAAATCGTGTTATTTCCAGACAGGAAATTATGTGATTTAAGGCGGACCGAGATCAAGGAGTGCATGATGGTTAGCCACCATGCACTTCTTTCAGGAAGAGATGCCAGGAGACTACGGATGGGCTTCAGATGCCCTCACCTAAAATGGAAAAGTCCAGCAGTGAGAGAAACAAAATTGTGAGTAAAAAATACATGTAATTACTAGGCGGTTTGAAAATAAGGAAACAAAAGGTTACATCTATTTAGTATTAAAAGAGTGAATGCCAAAAAAAAAAAAAATCTGGGTGGAACTCCGCTTTAACTTCATGGAACTCTGCCTAGAGCACTGGGTCTGCCTCCTGAAACATGTGACAGGAACTTCCCAGGATGCAGCTGTGAGCCCCTGATTACATCACCAGTGCCCCACTCTACCAGGATGTGGAAAAACAGTAACTGTAAGCAAAAAAATGCTTATTTAACTAATGAATGTAAGATGATTTCATATCAGCATGCAGAACTGTATGCTAATGTGATTTTTAGTGAAATGAGGAAAAGTTGCTAATTTACGAGAGTAATCTGATATACACATCCACTGTATATTGGATGACTTGTGCATGGTCTGTAATCTACCTATCTAGCCTCATTCATTGATACAAGGCTTAACCAGATTCCTACATAATATTGTGACGTATATCACATACTATCCCCCCCCCACTGCAAGCCTGCTATTGGTACTTTGTTGATGTGCACACTGAAGTAGAAATGAATGTAGTCAATATACTGGAGTACTAACTGCAATTTAGGATGCCTATCTTGGAAGTTGTTGCTGTTTTGTTCTGATTTTCTTTTTTACCTTTTTTCTCTTGCAGGTAATTGGTGTTATGAAATCGTAAAGTCATCTGGCCACGATTGCATAGGTAAAAAGCCACTATTATTTATGGGGTTGCTGTGTAAACTAAAAGGGCAGGTCTCATCGGGGCTGCTTTCTGTGCTTCTGAACTTTATAGAGCCCAACTAGACACCATGTTACTATTACACTGCAATTAATGGTGTAACAAAAAATGCCATAAAATTGAACAGTTTGACAGGTCTATACTATAGACTCTATAGTGCATTTATGAGTTACAAACTACAGTATATAAAGATGTGTGACAAATAGTTGGTGATATAATACACATGGCATGCTAAATCATATAAATAATTAACTTTCATGAATATGTAGGCACTTTATTAGTTGCTGAAGGGTTAAAGGGACCAGGAGGAGTATTTGTGGGAGTTTTCCTGCAGTCCAGGAGGGATTATGTCAGCAGGTGAGAGCTTTTTACAAGCTTTTTAACCTTGCACAAAGCCTTGGAACAATTCTGCATATCAGACAGCTCTGGCTTGTACTTTTTCCTGGCTGGCGAGCCTGGTACCTATGGTCTGTAAAATTATATTACTCTGAAGAAAGTAACTTTTGATGAAGTCTTCTTCTGCCAAAGCAAAACCATTTTCATGTTAAAGGACAACTTCAGCTTTAGTAAAGTTGTCCTTTAAATCTTTCCCACCCCCAGAAATCGAAGCCACAAAGCTAAATACATACCTTCATTCCTGAGGTCTTCATTGTGCAGTTCTGCAAGCCTGTGCAAACGTCGCAGCTGTGCCTAGTTCCTACTGTGCATGCACATCACGCTATCTGTTCATTCTTACCCCTGGGGCCATATTATGCCCACATGACTATGTAAAAGGCAAGGTGCTGTAACCCTAACCAATCAGATTTTAGTGATTATATTAAGCTGTGAAAATCTGGATGGATGCACAAAATTGTTCTAGGTCAGGACTGTGCCAGTACCAATAGACACAATAGGCATGTGCATATAGGCAGCACAGACAAAGAGACAACCCCCCACACCCATCATCAATAGGAAAATTCATCTTATGCTAGGTTATCCCAGCTGATTAATGTTACTTGTGTGCCCACTAGGGATGAGCCGAACACACCCCGGTTCGGTTCGCACTAGAACATGCGAACAGACAAAAAGTTCAGGGTGAACATCCAAACATGAATGCATGAAAGCACCTTGTCACCATGTTGATGGGGACAAGAGCCTCTTCCACACAAGCCTGGCCGGTGCTTGTGGGGGTCTGCGGGCGGGGGGCTTATCGTAATCTGGAAGCCCCCTTTAATAAGGGGGACCCCAGATCCCAGCCCCTCCTATGTGAACAGGTTTGGGGTACATTGTACCCCTAACCCATTCACTAATAAAGGAATGTAGTGTAAAAAAAAAAAACAGGCAGTTTTTGACAAACCCTTTATTTTGTATTATAGCTCTTTCTACTTTCTTCTTTCTTCTATCTTCCTCCATCTTCTCCTGGCCCGGTCCTTCTTCTGGTCTTCTTCTTCTTCTAGTCTTCTTGCTTCCTCTCTTCATCTTCAATCTTCATCTTCTTTCTTCTTTCCCGCCGCTGCACTCTCCGCTGCTGCAGTCCGACCCCTGCAGCGTCTCCCCAAATGGGCGGTCTTCACGATGACGTCAGAAGGGGGCGGGTTACGTCACTGGGTGGCCCCGTCCCTTCTTATAAAAGTACTGTCATAGCGAAGACCGCACATTCGGTAAGACGCGCAGGGGCCGGACTCCTACAGCGGAGAGAGCAGCGGCAGAGAAAGAAGAAAGAAGATCAAGATGAAGATGAAGACTGAGGATTGAAGACAAAGAGAGGAAGCAAGAAGACTAAAAGAAGAAGAAGACCAGAAGAAGGAGCAGGCAAGGAGAAGATGGAGGAAGAAAGAAGAAAGAGCTATAATACAAAATAAAGGACTTGTCAAAAACTGCCTATTACTGCCTAAAACTACACTCCTTTTTTGGTAAATGGATAGGGGTACAAAGTACCCCAAACCTATTCACATGGGGGGGTCGGGATCTGGGGGCCCCCTTAATAAAGGGTTCTGATAAGCCCCTGCCCGCAGACCCCAACAACGACCAGGGTTGTGGGGATGAGGCCCTTCTCCCCATCAACATGGGGACGAGGTGCTTTTGGGGGACCTCAATGCATACTTCCCATGTTGAGGGCATGTGGCCTAGTATGGTTCGGAGGGGGGGTGCTCGCACGTCCCCACCCCCTCCTGCCATGCCAGGGCTGTGTGCTCGAATAAGGGTCTGGTTTGGATTTTGGGGGGACCCCACACCATTTTTTAAAAAAATTTGGCCCTTAAATGAAATCCCCTTAACCCCCTTCCCCTTAAATTCCATACCAGACCTGAAGGGCTGGGTTTGTATTTTGGGGGGAAACGCACATCATTTTTTAAAACATTTTGGCACGGGGTTCCCCTTAAATACCATACCAGACCAGAAGGGCCTGGTTTGGATTTTGGGGGGACAAGCACGTCATTTTTTTTTTACATTTTTGCACGGGCCATGCTGTTGTAAATTACTTAAAAATTGTGATAAATTCCCCCAGTCAAACAGGTGGCGAAAAATTGGGCCTTGTGTGTTGGCGGTGCCAGAACACTGTAACCCCTTGCAGTTACTCTTGTTGAACATAGGAACTGGGCCTGAAGTTGTCAATTCGTTTTCAAATTGTGACGAAAGCCCCCAGTCAAACAGGGGGCCAAAAATTGGGCCTTGTGTGTTGGTGGTGCCAGAACACTGTAACCCCTTGCAGTTACTCTTGTTGGATGGAGGAACTGGGCCTGAAGTTGTCAATTAGTTTTCAAATTGTGACGAAAGCCCCCAGTCAAACAGGTGGTGAAAAATTGGGCCTTGTGTGTTAGCAGTGCCAGAACACTGTAACCCCTTGCAGTTACTCTTGTTGGACGGAGGAACTGGGCCTGAAGTTGTCAATTAGTTTTCTAATCGTGACGAAAGCCCCCAGTCAAACAGATGGCCAAAAATTGGGCCTTGTGTGTTGGCGGTGCCAGAACACTGTAACCCCTTGCAGTTACTTTTGTTGGACGGAGGAACTAGGCTTGATGTTGTCAATTCGTTTTCAAATTGTGACGAAAGCCCCCAGTCAAACAGGTGGCCAAAATTGGGCCTTGTATGTTGGCGGTGCCAGAACACTGTAACCCCTTGCAGTTACTCTTGTTGGACAGAGGAACTGGACCTGATGTTGTCAATTCGTTTTCAAATTGTGACAAAAAGCCCCCAGTCAAACAGGTGGTGAAAAATTGGGCCTTGTGTGTTGCCGGTGCCAGAACACTGTAACCCCTCCTCCTCCCGTGTGTTTGGCGGCTCTGCAGGAATGCTCTCTGCATAAAGGGGGCCTTGAGAGGAAAGGAAGTCCTCCTCTTCCTCCCTCTGTTCTGCCTCAAGTGCCCTGTCCATGATTCCACGAAGCGTGTGCTCCAGAAGGATTATTAGTGGGACAGTGTCACTGATGCATGCATTGTCGCTGCTCACCATCCTTGTGGCCTCCTCAAATGGTGGCAGGACAGTGCATGCATCCTTGTTCATTAGCCACTGACGTGGTAAAAAAAGCCAAGCTCCCCTGAGCCTGTCCTGGTGCCATGCTCACAGAGGTACTCATTGATTGCCTCTGCTGTGCGTGGAGTCGCTGCAGCATTGCCAATGTTGAGTTTGCCCTGGTGGACATGTCACAAATGAGGTGGTTGTTGGGCAGGTTGAATTCCCGCTGGATATCAGCCAGCCGGGCACTGGCATTGTATGAACGGCGGAAATTACCACAGACTTTTCCGGCCTGCCTCAGGATATCTGGTAAGCCTGGGTACCTGGTTAAGAAATGCTGCGCCACCAAATTCAAGACATGTGCCAAGCATGGAACAGGTGTCAATTGTCCCAGTCTGAGGCCAGAGAGAAGGTTGGTGCTATTGTCACATACAACCATTCCTGGCTCCAGCTGCCGTGGCGTCAACCACCTCTGAGCCTGCCCCCACAGAGCTGAAAGAATCTCTTCTCCAGTGTGGTTCCTGTCCCCAAGACAGACTAACTCAAGTACTGCATGGCATCTTTTAGCCTGACTGCTTGCATAGCCCCTTGAACGCTTAGGGAGCACTGCAGGTTCAGAGGGCAATTCTGAAAAAGAGGCCACAGAGGTAGAAGAAGAGGAGGGGGTGGAGGAGGAGGCGGATGTGGAAAAATCACCACCAGCTTTTTGGAGGGGTGGTGGCGGAACTATTTCCAAAACTGAAC
Source organism: Glandirana rugosa (assembly GCA_018402905.1). NCBI lineage: Eukaryota > Metazoa > Chordata > Amphibia > Anura > Ranidae > Glandirana > Glandirana rugosa. The sequence continues at coordinate 774,057 of BLSH010233823.1, read as the reverse complement.
CCTGTACTGCAGCCTTCCCAGCTGCCAGCAGAGTTACCCAGTGCACCATGAAGGAAAGGTAACGTCCCTGACCGTGCCTGCTGGACCATGAGTCAGCGGTAATATGAACCCTGCTGCTGACCACACTGGTCAACGAGGCCAAAACATTGCCTTCCACATCACAGTAGAGAGCTGGAATGGCCTTACTTGAAAAGAAATCTCTTTTGGGAACATGCCACTGTGGGACAGCACATTCCACAAATTCACGAAAGGGCGCAGAGTCTACCAGCTGAAAAGGCAGCAGTTGGAGTGCTAGCAATTTGGCGAAGCTAGCATTAAGACGCTGAGCATGTGGATGGCTGGGACTGTATTTCTTTTTACGGTTCAGCAACTGGGGTAGTGATATTTGCCTGCTGAATTCACCTGGTGGTGTACTGCTAGCAGATTGCTGGCTGCAAGTACTAGTTGTGGCACGCATTGCTACACCTTCATTCCTCTCAGTGCAGGTTTTGGAGAGGATTGCAGGTATAGTAGGGGTTGAGATCCTAGATGAGGAGGAAGGAGGAGTCCGTTTTGTTTTCTGGTGTGGGTTCTTCAGGTACTCTTGCCAAAGGACTGCATGGCTGGTCGTCATATGTCTTATCAAGACAGTAGTGCCCAGCGGCTGGAGTCCTGGGTGCGCTTGACCCACTTCAGACATAGATTGCAAATGGCAATGGTGCGATCTACTGCACATATGCTGAAATATGCCCACACCAAAGAAATTTTGGAAGTCGGCGGGGAGGCAGCAGTGCCTTGCACCTGTGGAGCTCTGTGGGCTGATGCAATTGGGTGGCTGCCCTTAAGCCGGCCCCTGGAGGACATCCTGCCTTGTTGGAGTTGGGTCTCCTCCTCCTGTCTTCTCTCAGGCACCCAAGTACAGTCCGTGTCCTCATCATCCCCTCCCTTCTCATCACAAGAGCAAACTTGGCAGTATGCTGCAGTTGGGGGAACATGACTGCTAGTTTCTTGTCCTTTTGTGGCACCCCCTGTCTCTAGGCTCACGCTACTCCTTTCCTCAACCTGGGAACCAACATCGGAGCCTTCAAACTGCTGTGCATCCTCCATGAGCATGTAACCAACACTATGGTCAAACAACTCAGGTGACTCCTCCGTGCATGATGGTGGGGCTACAGGAGGAGTAACTGTGGACAAGGATCCAGTGGAATAGGCCGCTTTGCCAGAAGCGTTGGAAGGCAAACTTGTACAAGCCTGGGTGACAGAGGATGAGGAGGATGAGGACGGCTTTGTTATCCACTCCACCAACTCTTCTGCATGTTGTGGCTCAATAGCATGTCCAACAGCAGAAAAAAAGGACAAGCGTGACCCGCCTGCAAAGGATGCACCACGTCCGCCGCCTTTCACTGAAGACACAGAGGCTGCTTGCCCTCTTTTAGTGGCCTGGGAGCATCTGCCTCTCCTTTGAGGCCTTCCTGACATGATGTTGTGGGTTTTTTTTAGCACCACACTACACTGTCCTATATACCGTACACCACCGAATGCACCGATATATAGTTTACTCTCAATATACTGCATGTATATCTGTATACACTAGACTGTATATATTTGAAGACAACACACCCAGTAGTGTGCTATATACTGTACACCCCCAAATGCACCGATATATAGGGCACACTCAATACAATGGGACATCGACACAATTCTCATGTCTTTGGCTCTATACACCACCACAATGGATTTGAAATGAAACTAACAAGATGTGCTTTAACTGCATACTTTCAGCTTTAATTTGAGGGTATTTACATCCAAATCAGGTGAACGGTGTAGGAATTACAACAGTTTGTATATGTGCCTCCCACTTTTTAAGGGACCAAAAGTAATGGGACAGATTAACAATCATAAATCAAACTTTCACTTTTTAATGCTTGGTTGCAAATCCTTTGCAGTCAATTACAGCCTTAAGTCTGGAATGCATAGACATCACCAGATGCTGGGTTTCATCCCTGGTGAGGCTCTGCCAGGCTTCTACTGCAACTGTCTTCAGTTCCTGCTTGTTCTTGGGGCATTTTCCCTTCAGTTTTGTCTTCAGCAAGTGAAATGCATGCTCATTCGGATTCAGACCAGGTGATTGACTTGGCCATTGCATAACATTCCACTTCTTTCCCTTAAAAAACTCTTTGGTTGCTTTCGCAGTATGCTTCGGGTCATTGTCCATCTGCACTGTGAAGCGCCGTCCAATGAGTTCTGAAGCATTTGGCTGAATATGAGCAGATAATATTGCCTGAAACACTTCAGAATTCATCCTGCTGCTTTTGTCAGCAGTCACATCATCAATAAATACAAGAGAACCAGTTCCATTGGCAGCCATACATGCCCACGCCATGACACTACCACCATGCTTCACTGATGAGGTGGTATGCTTTGGATCATGAGCAGTTCCTTTCCTTCTCCATACTCTTCTCTTCCCATCACTCTGGTACAAGTTGATCTTGGTCTCATCTGTCCATAGGATGTTGTTACAGAACTGTGAAGGCTTTTTTAGATGTTGTTTGGCAAACTCTAATCTGGCCTTCCTGTTTTTGAAGCTCACCAATGGTTTACATCTTGTGGTGAAACCTCTGTATTCACTCTGGTGTTCTCTTGATTGTTGACTTTAACACACATACACCTACCTCCTAGAGAGTGTTCTTGATCTGGCCAACTGTTGTAAAGGGTGTTTTCTTCACCAAGGAAAGAATTCTTCGGTCATCCACCACAGTTGTTTTCCGTATCTTCCAGGTCTTTTGGTGTTGCTGAGCTCAACAGTACGTTCTTTCTTTTTAAGGATGTTCCAAACATTTGAGTTGGCCACACCTAATGTTTTTGCTATCTCTCTGATGGGTTTGTTTTGTTTTTTCAGCCTAATGATGGCTTGCTTCACTGATAGTGACAGCTCTTTGGATCTCATATTGAGAGTTAACAGCAACAGATTCCAAATGCAAATAGCCCACTTGAAATTAACTCTGGACCTTTTATCTGCTCCTTGTAAATGGGATAATGAGGGAATAACACACACCTGGCCATGGAACAGCTGAGCAGCCAATTGTCCCATTACTTTTGGTCCCTTAAAAAGTGGGAGGCACAAAACTGTTGTAATTCCTACATCGTTCACCTGATTTGGATGCAAATGCCCTCAAATTAAAGCTGAAAGTCTGCAGTTAAAGCACTTCTTGTTTGTTTCATTTCAAATCTATTGTGGTGGTGTATAGAGCCAAAAACTTTAGAATTGTGTCGATGTCCCAATATTTATGGACCTGACTGTATATATATATTATATATATACCAGGCTGTATATATTTTTATGCACCACGTCAAGTGGACTATATACCTTAGGTACAGAAAAATAGAGCACTCTCAATACGCTGTGTGTGTGTGTATATATATATATATATATATATACCAGGCTGTATATATTTTAATGCACCACGTCAAGTGGACTATATACTGTATGTGCATTGTACACTGATATATAGCGCACTGTGCGTATATATATATATATATATTAGACTGTTTGTGTGTATATGTATATATATATATATATTTTTTTTTTTTCCCCCTACGCTAACCTGCCTGCACTAACTGACAGATATATTTTAGATATCTAACTATCTATCTAGTTAGCTATCTATTTTCTGTGATTTTTGTCTATTTTTTACTGTTTTTTTCAAGCTAGCTATCTAAACTGCCTGATACAGGAGCCTATGCTATCTCTCTACAAGCAGCGCCGACACACTATCATAGAGCTGCTGTACAAGCGGCTTTATATAGTGTGGGGCATGGATTGAGACTGCTGTGCAGTGATTGGCTAAAGGCATCCTGCCTTTAGCCAATACGCTCCATAATGTTCGGGAAAACCTGAAGTAGCGAACAGGGGATGCCCCATAATGTTCGGGAAAACCTGAAGTAGCGAACAGGGGATGTTCGGATCGACCGTATATCCCTAGTGCCCACAGTCTCCAATGATAGAAATTTGGCCATGTTTTGTAGCATGTTATTAAATCAAATATTTCATGTAGCAGCTCTCTCTTTAAAAATGTACACTAGCAAATGTGCACTATCCTTCCAATTGAGGGACATACGAAATTTGGAAAAAGTATTTGGCATATTTTGATACACTGAAAATGAGACATTTCCTGCTGTGAATGACAAAATATGCCAGCCCGAGGTTTGTAGCCTATGTTTGTACAGTATGTATTAATTAATCCAATATAATATTAAGAATGGGATATTCAGGTCAATTTACTAAGCCACATATTTTTAACTGCATTCTTTATTATAACTGTTAATAATTTTCTAATCGTAATGTTCACATCACAAACAACAATTATACCATTCGTGTGGATTCTGCTTTTTTTCACATTAAATAAATATTGAAATACTGAAAACTCTAAAAAGTGGAAATTTAGTACAAAATAAATGTGAACAGGCAGAATTGTTTAATGCAGAAGAGACAACTATGTCTCTTCTGCATTAAAGTTTCTTATTTGCTTATTCCCACTGTACACTTAGATGAGCAAACGCACACATAAAAGGGGCTTTATGGCTACAATTACTTGGCTAGTTTTCTTAAGATGTCTATTAAATAAGCTTCCACAGGGTCCTTATATAGACATTCACATCAGGCAAACTTGCATGTTTGTATCTATAGAGGAGGAAGGAAGAGTGCTGTGGGTATTGGCTCTTTGGGCCAGAGCCCTGAAATCTACAAATGTTCCATCTGCATTGCCTGCTCTTCAGAAGGACGTTTACTTTAAATGGTTAACAGATTCACATTAAGCTGCTTCTAGAAATAAAAACAATATATTTTTTCATAAAAAATGTTCCTTTTCTGTTGTCACTCTTTAATGTTTTTTACACCCCATCATACTATATTTGTATACATCTGCATCATTTTAAAACCCTGTATCTATATCTCATTGGAGAACTTGTATTCACATAACTGTACTTTTTAAAACTAGCCCGCTCCCCATTCTCCTTTCTTCTCATCAAGACACTAAATAAAATGACAGCCCCCAAATGTAGGTGAAGAAATCTCACAGGGTATAATGGATGTTTATGGATGACTCTATGACCCACTTTTAATGAATTAGAAATCTGCCTTCTTGGTCATGTATGTGCCAAAGCAATGAGAAGACATGGTCTCTCAGATCTAAGGTCTGATCTGTAATTTTCATAACTCGGTTAAATAAAACAAGTAAGGGAGACAGAAAAAGCTAGATTTTCAAGGTTATAGTTACTCTTCAAATGTCTCCTGATCATTTATTATTACAGAGCATATCATATATATATATTTGTTATTTAATTGTAGATACAATATTCCATGTGACTTTGAATTTTGCTTTATAAACAGGACCAAGGGAATGGAAAACAATTGACTCCTGTGGTAAAAACGAACAATCTCCAATAAACATTGTTACGAAAAAAACTGAATTTAAGGCAACTCTAAAGCCATTTCATTTTACTGGATATGATGCTGAAAATGATTTGACAATAAAGAACAATGGCCATTCAGGTAAGTTTCCCTGCATTGTATATGTAAACAGTGCTGTATTTTGCATATTAAAACATATGGAAAAACAAGTGAAGCATAAAAAGCAGTACGCTATATTACAAATCACAACCTTTTTATACTTACGGGAAGGAAAGCATTTACATCATCTTACATCATCCTACATCTTCCTACATCATCTTTAGCCTTTCACGGTAAGTTAAGTCACTTTGGTCACATTTAGATTATCATTGGGTATAGTGATCAATAGTGTTGAGCGAACCCGGACTGTAACGTTCGGGTCCGTACCGAACTTTAGGGTGTCCGTGGCACGGACCCGGACCCGGACATTTCAAAAATCGTTCGGGTTCTTTCAAGCCATGCCTGGGCTTGCAATGTCAGGCCCAAGCGAGTTGTGATAACTAGTGATATGGGTTACTATTAGATTTACACTGGTTTCACTGAATTGAATGGCACTTTCCGATTTCTACTACATCCTTCTACATCCTACTACATTCTACTACATTTACGAAAGGAAGGGCATTCATATTTTTCCAACACTAAACATTATATCGCATGACGAAAAATACGAAGTGAACAAAAAGGTATACAAAATTATACGTTTTATGTCGTGACAAATGTATATGTTACGTCCCTTTGAATGGACTTACCGGTAACAAGAAATAACAGTTTAGT
>BLSH010233823.1:738240-757300 GCA_018402905.1 Glandirana rugosa | reverse complement strand
GGGTCCGCCCCCCCCCCCCCCCAAAAAAAAATTACATGCCAATTGTGGCATATCAGGGGGTCACCTTCACTTAAAGCGGAAGTTCCACTTTTGGGTGGAACTCTGCTTTAAAGAGGACCTGTGCAGTCTGCTCACATAATTTGTAATAAAAACATTGTCATTCTGAGGATTCCCTCCAACCACTTTGCATATTATTTTATATATACTGTGATTCTGTACTTGTCAAATATGCTGCAGAAATCTCCCCCCACTGAGTCTGGTTGCATCCATTTTAAATGGGGCAGCTGAAGCTGCTGCCTGTTAACTTCCTGGATTTACACAGACACACAGAGGCACACCTCCAGCCCTCGTATGACTCATCCCCCTCCCTTCCCAGCAAACTCTCACAAGAGTGAGAGATAGAGCTGTGCATGATGTCAAACGCTGAGGCAGTTTTCCATCCAAGAAACAGGAAGTGGGCTGTATAAGGTATTTACTGGCAGAAAAAACATGTTTTACTATCCAAAGTTAAAACAACAAGGGCAGAGGATTTAACCACTTCAGCCCCGGAAGGATTTCACACTTCAGGACCAGAGCACTTTTTGAGATTCAGCACTGCGTTGCTTTAACTGACAATTGCGCAGTCGTGCAACATTGTACCCAAGCAAAATGTGCGTCCTTTTTTTACCACAAATAGAGCTTTCTTTTGGTGGTATTTAATCCCCCCTGCGTCATTTCTGATCACCGCTATAAACAAAAGAAAAGCAACAATTTTGCAAAAAAAACAAATTTCTTACTTTTTGCTAAAATACAAATCCAAATACAAATGTTTAAATAAATATTGGAAGCTTTTTGTTCACAAAGAAATAAAGACATTTTGTAGCATTAGCTGTATAAGTAAAATGAATGTAAAACAATAAAATACTAATACAATTCTGTCTCTGTGATTTAGCTTCATATAGTTCACACGGTAACGACTAGAAGCCAGTCAACTTCTGGTGGAGCAACTACTGGGACTGGAAGAACAAATGCTGTGCTTGGATTCTTTATTGAAGTAAGTTTGATATATAAATTATTCTGATATATACTGTATGTGGTTACTAATGTACCAAGCATGTGTACATTGAGATCGTAAGCTCCTTGAGGGCAGGGACTGATAGGAATGAGTCATATATCTTTAAAGCAGGGTATAAATTGTTGGCACTATATAAATACCTGTAGTAAATAAATCATCTTTTGCAGAAGCTAATCTATTGCTGAGTGCTATATTTGATATGTATAGTAGAATTAACATACATTTAAAGTGGATGTAAACCCGATTCATGAAATTTGAGCTGGGCATATTTGTCTGTAGTGTTTTGTTATCTCTCTTCAAATAGCTATGTCCCATAGCTATCTCTTCTTCTGTAGCTGTTATCAGCCTGATAAATTCTCACTTGTTCTGCTAGTCAGGACAGAGAATTCAGATAATTTAGAGTCTAAGGAGGTTGCTAAAAATAGATTAGCACACTGCTTAACAAAACACAGGCAGGGCTCTGCATGAGTGGGGAGGGGGTGTGTGCCTTTCCTCCAAACAGCTTTCTCATAGTCTCTCACAGTGTCTCACAACATCTAGCTATCAACTCCACCTAGATAGGAACGAGGAAGTGGAAAATCTAACAGACTGTACATTTTCTAAACAGTATATCAAAGTGAAGACAGAAGATATACATATAAGACTTATATAGGGAGGTTTGTGTCATCTCTGTGTATCATCTGAGGCTGTTCACTTCACTGGGTATATGGGTGGGTTTACATCCACTTTAAGTAAGGATGAGAGAACTCAGTTTGAGATAGCCAATTCTTAAATTGTAGATGTTTTGTTCTGTTGGACCTTATGTGCTCTTTTTTTTTTTTTACAACACTGCTTAACATGGCACATTTCACTTTCTTTTTATTTCAAGAAGGCTGTCAAATGTGCAAGCACATGCTGGGTTGGTACCAGCCTGTATGCTGTTTGCGCCTTGTTTAACCGCTTGCCGACGGCTGATCGGCAATTGACGGCGACAGAGTGGCTCTGTAACGCGAATCGCCGTCATACGACGGCGGCCGCGATACAGAGCCACTGTGAGCGCGCGTGCGCCGCCGGAGGCGCGCGCTCACTGTGTTCGGGGGGGCCAGGGAGCGGGTGCGGCGGCTTCGATTGCCGCCGGCCACCCGCGATGCCCCCCCCGGAGTGAAGGAGCGGAGGTCCGTGTAAGTAAACACGGACCTCCGCTCTGTGTGAGGGGGAAGGGCTGTGATCACAGCCTTCCTGTATACGAAGGCTGTGACCACTTCCCTTCCCCAGCTAGGCAAGCCCCCACACAGTTAGAACGCTCAGGGAACACAGTTAACCCTTAGCGCGCCCCCTGCAGGTTAACCCCTTCACTGCCAATGGCATTTACACAGTAATCAGTGCATTTTTATATCACTGATCGCTGTATAAATGCCAATGGTCCCAAAAAAGTGTCAAAACGTTCCGACATGTCCGCCGCAATATCGCATTACCGCAAAAAAATCGCAGATCGCCGCCATTTTTAGTAAAAAATAAAAAAAAATGAAAAACCCCAAAAATGAATTCTCATCATCCGTAAACGCGACCACTTTTGCGCAAACCAATCAATAAACGCCGATTGCGATTTTTTTTATCGCAAATATGAGGAAGAATATAAATCGGCCAAAAACGGTGGAAAAAAATTTTTTTTTATATTTTTTTTTTGGATTTGTATTTTATGAAAAAGTAAGAAATTTGGGTTTTTTTTGCAAAATTGTCGCTCTTCTTTTGTTTATAGCGGTGATCAGAAATGACGCAGCGGTGATCAAATACCACCAAAAGAAAGCTCTGTTTGTGGGAAAAAAAGGACGCAAATTTTGTTTGGGTACAACGTCGCACGACCGCGCAATTGTCAGTTAAAGCGACGCAGTGCCGAATCGCAAAAAGGGCTCCGGTCCTAAAGCTGGAAATCCTTCCGGGGCTGAAGTGGTTAAAGAGGAAGGGGAACCACACCTGGCTGTTCCTCACTTCTGGTGGGCAAGAGGATAGAGTGGGAATATAGATTGTTTATGGCAACTTACCTGAGGATAGATACTTTTGGCTACTCCTTTCCCTGCTAATTTGATAACTGATCATTTCTATCCCTTATTAATTCATAGGGCTAGATTTATATCTTCTTCCCTTTTTGGTAGCTCTCTTCTACTACCCCCTCCTATCCCACTGGCAAAGTTTTCCCACTTTGCATCAATACATCTAGAACCTACCACTGGAAGAGTAGCAAAAGCTGTTGCCCTACATTGCAAACAGCTTGGTTACAGGCCTACAGAACAGGAGTAAGCCAGCTGTAAATACACAATGCTATTACTAAAATGCATAGGTTGTTTAGGGGCAACAATAGCAAGAACTCAGTAAGATGGCACTGGCAGGCAGTGTAGCAGTCTGGGACGTTTGTTTTATACATTAGAATGTGTTTCTGATTGTGATTGGCTGGATGCCCCCTACAGCATCCTTGTTGCTATAGGATATGACCAGTGTGACTTATGCAGAAATCCTGCCTTGCCCATAGAGTAAATAGTAAGTAAATATAATAGACACCTGTAAATAAACCACAAAATAAAGATTACTCCACCCTTCCTTTTTTCACTATAAGCTGAAACAAAATTAAAAATATGTCTACTTACTTTCTAATCCCCCAATAAATCACAAGAACAGGTATGTGAGATTCTGGGTGATTCCCAGGCCCTGACTGGTTTATTCATTCATTCATTCACTCCATTAATTTGTTCACTTATTCAAAACAAAAAAGGAATGTTGCAGCAATATGTATTCTATGAATAGACCAGCTAGCCAATTCGTGTTGGAGCATCTCCTAGAATCTGACTCCCTTGTTAAAGCTTTTCATCTATAAACCTGTATGGAGTGATTTTTTTTTTCTTTTTGAGGATAACTTCTCAATGGGGGGCAGGGAAGAATGTAGACGTTTAAAGGGTATTATGTACTATATTTGTTAAAATGGAAAGTGAAGTGCACATGTGTTAAAATTAGGCATGTTTTTCTGCCCTTCAATTGTGTTAAACTGATAAGGCTGCTTTCACACTAGTGTGATTTCTCCTGCATCTGCCATCACGCTGCAATGCATGACATTGGAAGTCACATTATTCTCTATGGTGCCCTTTCACATCAACGCCACATTGTACAGTGTGATTTTTTAAAAGGTGCAGGAAGCATGACAAATACATCAACAAAACCTGTAACAATGTATACAAACATGTTACATAAATACACTGAAAAACTTATGATTATTCAGCACTGGTACTGTGAGCCTAGGCTTACAAATGGAACCTCTAATTCACATACCAACCGGAGATGAAGAAGAAGTTGGTAATCTTACATTTCAATGATTATTTAAATCCATTTCTCTTTAAACATACTAATAAGTTGGTATCAACCTGACAGGAGGTAGTACACTTGGCACACCCTTCTTTTATATTTTATCAGTTGTTATTAAGAATGATATATACTGTATGTGCATAGAAACATGACACTGCAACAAAAAATACATACATCAGAAAATTAAACTCAAACTATTTTTTAGCACATTTTCCTTATATACACCTATAAATAAAACCACTAAAACCTAGACACACATCTTCTAAATTGAAATGGAAACAAATCCAAAACAACAGACCCTCTGTAAACATAATCTTAACTAATACTTTTAGTTAAGAACATTTCTTACACTGGTACCAAGCCAAATTTTACATTTCCAACAAGATGATCACCAGGTTTGCAAAATCCTTGGGTGTGTAACTCCCAAGATCCCCACAACAAACCATCATAATATACAATTCCAGTTCTGTCAAACATAGTCCCCTTCTTCAAATCATATAAAATTCATATAAGAATAATAATATAAAAATGACAAATCTTTAATGGCAACAAGTCACTCTGTATTAATCAACATAGGACACACAGTTGATCAGCTATTATTAATGTAACAGTTAATGTCCCAATCAACATTAAGGCCAAAGTGGACGTAACTCTTAATTTTGTGATTCCAATGGGTTTCTAATCTCGAAATTTCCTGTCTAACAAAAATGCTGCTCCAGCTAGGGGTAAATCTATCAATGGCAATAACTGTACATGATGATTAACTTTTATATTATGCATGAAATGTTCTGACTTTTATTAGTATAATATGTTTATGTTACCTATATAGTTGCTACTGTTAAATGTTTATATATGAGTGTTTTGTTCTCAATTATGAATTTATTTGCACAATGTATCTCCTTTATACTGATGGTTGGATCTTTGCCTCTGTGCTTGCTGTTATTGGAATGCACTGTGTGTCACTTCCAGTTTCCGGCGATGACGCACTTCCTGTAATGTGAATTCCGGCAGTGTATTTGTTATTTATAGCGTGCCTGCTGCCAGTATACCACACCTCTGAAGATGGCTGTTTAGCTGAAATGCATTAGCTGATGTGGAGATGACACCAGCACGCTTATAACAGTGGTTCCTTTGTATTTACTTGCTGCTATGCTCGTTTTTTAGCCGTGCTTGTGAGTATTACTCAATAAATGTTTGATTTTATTCATTTGCGGGCTTCACTATGCGCTCTTTATAATTATTCATGGGACATATCATGTTGGTGAGAGCTATGACCCTTACCCCCTCGATGTGATGGTGGTTATCTGGATCCGATCAATATTGAACAGCCAGCGTGCTTAATTGCAATAGGGGTCTGCTGTGGATGCAGTATTCTGATGTTATTTTAACCACATGCTCATTACAGTTACCATCTGGTAAAGCAGATTTGATTGGTGGTGTGATGTTTTATGAACAACACTGAAGTTGGTTTGCGGGCTTCATCTTCTTTGGTTCACCAGCCTAAAGTATTTGTCTATAATTATAACTGGTAATTAGGATAACTGCTTTGCCTTCATCTTCCTATAACTACTATCCAGTATGAATAAATTGACAGAGGAGTAGTCCAGATATTGTATATTGGGTTCGGCATACTAAGTGTAGTAAAAATGGTGATCCTACCCAAAAATCCGTTTTTTATTTAGAACTCTACTCATTGAAATCCCTGATTCCTATATCCTTTAACTAAAAAAAAAAAACTATAATATTAATTTGAAAAGGCAAGAGCCTCAGAGTGGGGAAAAGCACTCTTTATCATCCAACACAGCCAGGAGGCCTGAATTACCCAAATATTTGGTGCTATTACTGGGCAGTCAAAAAAAGTGCTGGGCAATCTCACCCGTCCTTATTCCCTGGGTGCATTTTGAATACCAAACAATTTACCCTATCTGTATAGTGTCATTCCTCTGTGAAGATAGCATCTTCCACCCACCACTAGCAAATTGATTATGTTTTCCTTAGCTCTGTGGTCTAAATAGAAAAATAACCACCAGCCCCAATAAAGTATCTTTTGTGCCTCCTTTTGGAAATCATAGAATTTAAATTTGGGACTTTTAGATGATGGAATCTAAAAAAAGGCAAAAATAAAGACCCCTGGAGTCAAAATATCCCCTTCTTCTTTCTCATCCAAAGGAACAATCTTGATATGCCCAAATAAAACATTTTACTTCCCCCTCCCAGGGTGTCATGGTAGTTAATACACTAACTACCTTTAAAAACTCTAAGCCAAATATCTCCAGGAACTACAGGTATATTCAACATCTCACTAAAGTGAGTACACCCCTCACATTTTTGTAAATATTCTATTATACATTTTCATGTGACAACACTGAAGAAATGACACTTTGCTACAATGTAAAGTAGTGAGTGTACAGCTTGTATAATAGTTTACATTTGCTGTCCCCTCAGAATAACTCAATGCACAGCCATTAATGTCTAAACTGCTGGCAACATAAGTGAGTACACCCATAAGTGAAAATGTCCAAATTTGGCCCAATTAGCCCTCCCCGGTGTCATGTGACTCGTTAGTATTAAAAGGTCTTGTTAGTGCTAAAAGGGAGCAGGTGTGTTAAATTTGGTGTTATCCCTCTCTCTCTCATACTGATCACTGGAAGTTCAGCATGGCACCTCATGGCAAAGGACTCTCTGAGGATCTGAAAAAAAGAATTGTTGCTCTACATAAAGATGGCCTAGGCTATAAGATGATTGCCAAGACCCTGACACTGAGCTGCAGCACAGTGGCCAAGACCATACAGCGGTTTAACAGGACAGGTCTCACCTTGGTCGACCAAAGAAGTTGAGTGCATGTGCTCAGCGCCATATCCAAAGGTTGTCTTTGGGAAATAGACGAATGAGTACTGCCAGCATTGCTGCAGAGGTTGAAGGGGTGGGGGTCAGCCTGTCAGTGCTCAGACCATACGCCGCACACTGCATCAAATTGGTCTGCATGGCTGTCATCCCAGAAGGAAGCCTCTTCTAAAGATGATGCACAAGAAAGCTTGCAAACAGTGTGCCGAAGACAAGCAGACTAAGGACATGGATTACTGGAACCATGTCCTGTGGTCTGATGAGACCAAGATAAACTTATTTGGTTCAGATGGTGTCAATCATGTGTGATGGCAACCAGGTGAGGAGTACAAAGACAAGTTTGTCTTGCCTACAGTGAAGTATAAAGGTGGCAGTGTCTTGGTCTGGGGCTGTATGAGTGCTACCGGCACTGGGGAGCTACAGTTCATTGAGGAAACCATGAATGCCAACATGTACTGTAACATACTGAAGCAGAGCATGATCCCCTCCCTTCGGAGACTGGGCTGCAGGGCAGTATTCCAACATGATAACGTCCCCAAACACACCTTCAAGACGACCACTACCTTGCTAAAGAAGCTGAGGGTAAAGGTGATGGACTGGCCAAGCATGTCTCAAGACCTAAACCCTATTGAGCATCTGTGGGGCATCCTCACATGGAAGGTGGAGGAGCGCAAGGTCTCTAACATCCACCAGGTCCCTGATGTCATTATGGAGGTGTGAAAAAGGATTCCAGTGTCAACCTGTGAAGCTCTGGTGAACTCCATACTCTGTTATACAAGTTGTATACTCATTACTTTACATTGTAAGTGTAATTTCTTCAGTGTTGTCACATGAAAAGATATAGTAAAATATATACAAAAATGTGAGGGGTGTGCTCACTTCTGTTAGATACTGTATATATATATATATATATATAGTTATTTTTTCTTAATATTGCATAATTGAAATCTTGCAAAATAACCTCAAAGAAGTCTTCCACAAAATACTGTGCAGGAAATATCTTACACCACACAAACTAAGTGGAACATTCACAAATCTCTGGTCTGAATGCTTCAGGAGCTGCACAAGTTACTTATTACCATTGTGAAGTTGGGGGCTATTTAGCTCAAGTGTAGCACCTGCTAGCGAGTACAGTCCATGCTAAAAATTCAAGTTTAGGACTTTTATTAAAGAAAGTCCAAGAAAACAAAAATCAAAGGTTTTCCCTCGCAGGGGGTTCTCACCATCAGTACCAAATAATGATAAATTCAGGCTCCTGGCTTATACATACTGTAGTGCTGCTCAGGCCTTCCACTTCAAGCTCTTGTCTGCCTCCTACAGACCATTCCCTTCAGCACTGTCCCTATAGAAAACAGCCTGTGACTGCTCTGACTCTCAGGCTTGGGTCTCTGTCTTTCACAGTGCACACCTACACACTTTGGCTTCTTCAGTGCACACATGCACTCTCTGGCTTCTCCCTTGCAAGCCTGGACTCCTCGGGAGGGTGTGGCCCACAACCATAGTCAGGTCACTACTAATAACCCAGCAGACACCTGACCAATCAATGAGCTGGTGGCTCACAAAATTAGGACCCAGGATTGGGGATTTCATCCCACCTGGATCTCTAAGAAATCCCTAGGCTCCAGGTCCCAAAGTGGAATTTTCTAAGCAATGAGGAAACTGAAAAAAACAGTTTCCTCCCAAATAAGCAGTTCCCCTGCAGCCCCTCAATCTACCTGGTTCAGAATCTTGCGCCAATACCCTCTTGGGGTACCGGGCTGCCACACTATATTTGGTGGTGATGCCTGATCACCACCCATTTCTGAGCCACAGTATTTCAATAGCTGCCCAGGTAGGTGGCAAAGAGAGGAAACCAGTACCATGGACAGCGTTGTTAAAAGTGATTTCTCCTGGGCTACCTAAGCTACATAGAAAGCGTAGACTCTTTTTATTGGCAGCGACTAATTAGACCAAAACAAAATAATGGAAGAAAGCCGAGTTACCTTGTGTTGATACATAATAAAATCACCATAATTTATACTGACTAATGCATCCAAAGCATATTGTCTGATGCTCAACTTAAATTTGTAGAAATCTGGATACAACACAAACATTCATTTCTTTAAAAATCACATACATTCCATTGCGATGCCTTGACCCTTGACTTAAATCCCACAAAATATAAAAACTCTTCCCACTTTGCCAGCTGGCCTATCGATTCCATCTGCCTGCCTAGGCGATCAGAAATGGGAGATCTCCTTCCCGAAGTTTCCTGGGACCCATGACAGGTCTTAGAAGACTTTGTAGCCAGTCACAGACCGCAGCTCAGCTCGCGCATGCGCAGTGGGCACCCGGCTTTTAAGCCGCAAGCTGTCACAGCCAGGTGCCCATAGTAGAGATGCCGGTGCCGCCGAGGGAAGACACAGGGAGAACACGGCTGCAGTGAGTACACCGCTGGATCGTGGGACAGGTGAGTGGCTGTTTATTAAAAGTCAGCAGCTACATTTTTTGTAGCTGCTGACTTTCAATAAACAAACAAATGACTGGAACTCCGCTTTAAGAATATTTAAGACACTTAAGATCACAGAAAAGGATTTACAAAATGTTTGACTAAACTTGTTAGAAAAAAATGCTTTGGTTAACAAAACACATTTCCACATTTTCTAATTTTTCACATTTTCTTTACAGGAAACGCTTGAAAACAATTCCAAGTATAACAATATAATTGAAGCACTAAATAAAATCACAGCAAAAGGTATGACACAACTGATTAATAGGCTTTAAGTATTAAAGTAGAACTATAGGCAAAACATTATTTTATTAATTTTGGATAGAACAAGGTAGCCTTATAACCTGTCAATTTTTTTTGCCATCTGTGTCCCATTGCAGAGATTTCCCTTCCCTTCCTGTCCCATAGCCCAAGTGAAATGAAATCCCTATAAATCAAGTGAATTATTTGGGGACCCTCAGGTCACCAGAACTAGTGTCCCCATTGGAAGATTTCCCCTCTGTTACATTTCTGGGGACAACCCAAAATTTGGGATTTCCTTTTACTTTCACTTTAAATGATAATGGTAATCAGGACAAATAAAGAGGGTGACTCTCCCTGACAGGGTCACAGACAGCAATAAAAACTGACAGTTGTTCTTCTAAGCCCTCTCCACTCTGTCCAAAACTAAAAAAAAATGTTTGCCTTTAGTTACACTTTAAGTTTATGATTATTATAACTAATGTGCAAAATTTGTAACTTATTTGGTTATTTTAAATTACATTGCTTTAAATAATAGTTTTATGCCTACTTTACTTAAATCACATTCAGCCATCAGTACTTATAAAGACCTATTATTCATTGTGCCTATGAAGGGCATATTTATAAAGCAATAAATGTGACATGCTGCAAACATTCCCTATATACAGGTGAATTATTCACATTCATTTAAAACACGTGTCAGAAAGATACACCCGCAGTTAATGTTTGGTGAATGTCACATTGGCTGTTCTCATAAGATACCTAGTTAAGAAAGCATATACTTTTTATTTACAGGACAGAAAAGTCATAATTTGCATATAACTTCAAATGTCTACGTAAATGGACTTGCTGATTTTTACATATAATTTTTGCTGCATTTTGCATGCATATGCTTAGTTTAACCACTTCCACACTGCCTACCATATATTTACGGCGGCAGTGTGGATGTGTCCCGCGAATCGGCGTAAACAAACGGCGATTTGCGGAGTGGCAGCTAGGGGGCCCGCGGGCGTACTCCAGATGAGTGTGCCCGCGGCTCGGGCAGACCCGAAATCCACCTGCGAGCCGCGATGAGCTGCCAGAGCAACAGAGAGGGGAACAGCTGATGTAAACACGGCGGTTCCCCGCTTTGTCAGTGCGGGCATAGGAGATCTACTGAACCCTGTCACTGGGATCAGTTAGATCTCTTATGCCCAAGGTAGCCCAGCCCCCCCCCCACAGTTAGAACACACCTAGGGAACACATTTAACCCCTAGATCTCCCCCTGCAGGTTAACCCCTTCACTGGCAATGGTATTTACACAGTTATCAGTGCATTTTTATAGCACTGATCGCTGTATAAATGCCAAGGGTCCCAAAAAAGTGTCAAAATGGTCTGACATGTCCGCTGCAATATCGCAGTACCACTAACAATCGCAGATCGCCGCCATTACTAATAAAAAAAAAATAAATAAATAAAAACCCCAGAAATGGATTCTCGTCATCCGTAAACGCGGCAACTTTTGCGCAAACCAATCAATAAACGCTGATTGTGATTTTTTTTTACCAAAAATATGAGGAAGAATATAAATCAGGCAAAACCAATGAAAAAAATGTTTTTTATATATTTTTTTTGGATTTTAACAAAAATTAAGAAAAACTGTTTTTTTTTTTGCAAAATTGTCGCTCTTCTTTTGTTTATAGCGGCGTTCAGAAATGACGCAGAGGTGATCAAATACCACCAAAAGAAAGCTCTATTTATGAGGAAAAAAGGGCACAAATTTCGTTTGGGTACAACGTCGCACAACCGCGCAATTGTCAGTTAAAGCGACGCAGTGCCGGATCGCAAAAAGTGCTCTGGTCCTAAAGGGGGAAATCCTTCTGGTGCTGAAGTGGTTAAATGACCAAGACTTGTAGAAGGTTTACTTTAAAGCCCAATAGGACCTTCCTAAATTATTACCACAATGCAATCAGGCCACATACATATTATTCTTTACAAATTAGAAGGCTAGAAATTAGCCCCTTTACAACTGCTGTAAGAATGCTTTCAAAAATAAAATATATATTTTAATTGTTTATATTTTTCAATTTACAAAATGCAAAGTAAGCAAATAAAAGAAAAATCTAAATTAAATCAATATGTGTGTGACTACCCTTTGGCTTTAAAACAGAATCAGTTCTTACACTTGCACACTTTGTACTCTTGCAAAAAGTCAGGGATTTTGTAGGATTAGATTCAGGTGTATGATTAATCAATTATACCAAGCAGGTGCTAATAATCATGAATTTCATATCTAGCTTGAAGCACAGTCATTAACTGAAACAGAAACAGCTTTGTAGGAGGCTTAAAACTGGATGAGGAACAGCCAAACTCTGCTATTAAGGTGGGGTTGTGGAAGACAGTTTCATGCCACACACCATGGCAAGACTAAGCACAGCAACAAGACACAAGGTAGTTTTACTGCATCAGCAAGGTCTCTGCCAGGAAAATAACACAAAGCAGACTGGGGATTCAAGATATGTTGTTCAAGCTCTTTTGAAGAAGCACAAAGAAACGGGTAACGTTGAGGACTGTAGATGCAGTGGTTAGCCAAGGAAACCTAATGCAGCAGATGAAAGACATATCATGCTTACTTTCTTTCATCATTGGAAGATGTCCAGCAGTGCCATCAGCACAGAACTGGTGGAAATCAGAGGGACCCAGGTACACCCATCTACCTTCTGGAGAAGTCTGGCAAGAAGTGGTCTTCATGGAAGAAATGTGGTCAAAAAGCAATATCTCCAATGTGGAAACAAGGTTAAGTGACTCAACTATGCACAAAAACAGCAGGTTGTCTTGATTGATAAGACAAAATTTGCAGGCAACAGTGAACAACAACAGAGGTTCCTTGCACGTTTGGGGATGCATTTCTGAAGTTGGAGATTAGGTCAGGATCAATGGTGTCCTCAATGCTGACAAATACAGGCAGATAGTTATCCATCCATACCATCAGGAAGGCATGTGATTGGCCCAAATTTATTATGCAGCAGGACAATGACCCTAAACATGCAGCCATTGAATTATCTTCAGCTTAAAGAAGAACAAGGAGTCCTGGAAGTGATGGTTTGGCCCCCACGAAGCCCCAGTCTCAACATCATTGATTCTGTCTGGGATTGCATGAAGAGACAGAAGGATTTTAGGAAGCCTACATCTACAGAAAATATGTGGTTAGTTCTCCAAGACATTTGGAACAACCTACCTGCTGAGTTCCGTCAAAAACTGTGTGCAAGCGTACCTAGAAGAATTGATGCTGTTTTGAAGGCAAAGGGTGGTCACAGACAGCTCAGGGTCAAATACTAATAATCAAGAGTAGTGTTGCACCGAATGGAAATTTTGGTACCGAAACCGAAAATGCACTAAGCCGAAAGCCAAAAACCGAAAATTACAGTTTTTAAAAAATATTTATATTTTTATATACAATTGTCATATGCAGCCTACCTATGCCTGGGCACTGACAGGCGGCACTGATTGGCATTGATAGGTGGCACTGACAGGTAGCATTGACAGGCTGCACTGATTGGAAGCACTGATAGGCAGCACTGATTGGTGACACTGATTGGCACTGATAGGTGGCACTGACAGGTGCCACTGGTTGGCACTGACAGGTGGCACTGGATGGTACTGGCAGGTGGCACTTGCATGTGGCACTGATTGGCACTGACAGGTGGCACTGTATAGTACTGGCAGGTGGCGCTGATTGGCACTGACAGCTGGCACTGGATTGTACTGGCAGGTGGCACTATTTGGCACTGACAGGCGGCACTGGATGGTATTGGCAGGTGGCACTGGGTGGTACTGGCAGGTGGCTCTGATTGGCACTGACAGGTGGCCCTGGATGGTACTGGCAGGTGGCACTGGCATTTGGCACTGGTAGGCACTGACAGGCAGCACTGGATGGTACTGGCAGGTGGCACTGATTGGCACTGACAGCTGGCCCTGGATGGTACTGGCATGTGGCACTGATTGGGACTGGTTGGCACTGACAGGCAGCACTGGATGGTACTGGCAGGTGGCACTGATTGGTACTGACAGGCAGCACTGGATGGTACTGGCTATCACTGGCAGTAGAGAGAGTGGGTTGAAATGAGATGAGTAGATTCACAATGCACAGAGTGCGCTGCTTGTACGAGCCGCTCTGTGCATGAAACTGTGCCCTAATTAACACCCGTGTTCCGCCCACCTCCCGACATCAAGTTGAAGATTTGACAGCTCTCTCTGCATTCCAGTGTAATTACCTGACAGTTTCATGCACAGAGCAGCTCGTACAAGCAGCACGCTCTGTGCTTTGTGAATCTACTCATCTCCCACATCCATTGCGGGGTATGTGATGCACACATACCCCGCAATGCATGGTACCCATCCCCTTTTGGGTATCGGCCTGTTTTTTTGTGTCAGCCGATACCGAAAACACAGATTTTGGTTGAAAACGCTGATAATTTTCGGCTGCCGAAATTTCGGTGCATCCCTAATCAAGAGCCAGTAGGTGCGGCTCCTAATGATGTCAGCACTGTTCAGCTAATCACAGTGTGGCGAGATTAAGAGCCCTGCCTACCAGCTCTGGGCATCACAGACCATTTAAAATGCCAGCTGTGGCCAGAATAAAGGGGTTAATTATACCACATAACATGCAATAATATAGTTAAACCATCATTTTCATTTGTCACCACAATAAATTAAAGTATAACTAAAGGACAAACTTTTTTTTTTTTAGTTTGGATAGAGTGGAGAGGAATTAGAACATATGTGAGATTTTTATTGCTTTCTGTGCCCCCGTTAAGGAGATACACCCTCTCTGTTTGTCATGTTTACCATTACATCATTGAAAGCCAAAGTAAAAGAAATTCTAAAATGTTTGGTCATCACTAGAACAGTAATAGAGGTGAAATATTTCAGTGGTGACACTAGTACTGGTAACCCTGGTGACGACCAGGTATTCTATTAATTTGGAGAGAATTCATCTCACTTCCTATTGTGACTATGGGACAGGAAGTGAAGGAAAATCTCCCAATGGGACACAGGTGTCAACCAAAAACCTGACAGGGGTTAGCAACTCAATAACAGTGTCCAAAATTGAAAAAAAGGTTTTGCCTTTAGTTCTACTTTAAAAGCATACAACATTTCCAATGTTCCATTTTTTAAAATTTTGTAACACTACAGCTTGCTGCAGCAAAGGTTAAAATACCCTGTGCTAGCAAACCGCTAAAGAGCCAGACCTCTGCTTAATATAAATCGCAGAAGTGCAGCTCTCCATGGGTCCTCCACGCCCACTGCCCAGTACTCCAGCCACAACCTGCTGGGGGGGGGGGGGGCTGTCTGGCCACTGGAGATCTGAACCTCTTCTCTCTGTGTTTAGCAAAGGTTTGGCTTTGTAAGCCTGCATTCACATAGGGGCGACCCGACTTTGGCGTGACTTCGCTAGGCGATTTCAGCGCGACTTTCAGCGCGACTTCAAGGACCTCAGGCGACTTTACAACACGACTTTTGCCAGGCGACTTTGCCTTGACCAATCAGAGAAGGGAGGGAGGGGGCTGCCTAAAAATAAATTCTATTCTTTTAACTGTAAAGTCGCTTCCATGTAGATGGGGATCTGACTTGGAGGCGACTTCTATTGAATCCTATGGGCACAAGTCGTATAGAAGTCGCCTAGAAGTAGTACAGGAACCTTTTCAGAAGTCACCTTGAAGTTGGAGCGACTTCAGTCATATATATTATGACGGCTCCCAATAATTTCAATGGGATTTCAAATGTCAAGCGACTTGGGGCGACTTGAGGCAACTTAAGTCAGATCACAAGTCGCCCCTGTGTGAAGGGGCACTAACAGTTTGCTAGCATGGGGTATTTTAACCCTTGCTGCAGTAAATAGTAATGCTAAAAAATAAAAATAGCACTTATTTAATGCTGTTTATGCAGCCTGACAGCATTAAAGTAATTACTTCAAATTTTGATAGAGTGGAGACATCTTATAGGTTTACATCTTACAATTTGCTGTAATTGTGATGTTTTTTAAAGTTTTTTTTTACCTTTGTAACTTCTGCCTCAGTGCCATCTCAGTGCCTTGGCTGGACCCACAATGAAATAAATAGATAAAGGTTTGGTGCCTTTCAACTAAATAAAAAAAGCAACAGTATAAGGTCACTAGAGTCATCAAGTATGATTCTCAGAAGGGAACATGTTCTGCAGGATAATCCTCCTAACTAGGAGTTTTTTTTTTCTTGCACATATAATTTAGTTCTACCGAAGAAGACCCTTGACACAATTGTGGCTTGCTTTATGTATGTTGCCAAACCCATCTACTGAGAAAGAAACAATGATGTCATGGTCAGTTGCATACAATGCAAAGATTTTAGAATAGTTAATTGCACAGTCCTACCTGCTGCCAGTGCCATTTGTGTTGGAACTCACACATAGATTAGGTTCCCTTCCTACTTTCTGCCTAGGGTTGCCACCTCATCCCTTTAAACCCGAACACATATGAATTACACAGGTTCTGTGGCTGATTAAGTTGGTAATTAAACTCACTTGGTGCCTTATCTGCATTCAATTAGCCTCAGAACAACCTGGGTAATTCATATGTGTTCGGGTTTAAAGGGATGAGGTGGCAACTCTATAAAATTCTGCCGTCACTTCCTGCTCTCAGAATACTGCTCGGGTAGGTCTTCCTACTATAGTCACGTGAGCAATCCCAGTACTGTACAGAAAGAAAAAAAAACTACATCGAGCCAATCAAATAATCAGGAAATAATTATAACGTTTTATGCACCATCTGTTCACAAAGTGCCCCCACACAGGGAAGAAATTAATACATGTTTTGCAAATAGTAAAAAATAATAACTGGCTGCAGACAGAACTAAACAGATAATCTTTATAAAACAAAACTACCAAAAGGCGGATGGGGAAATTATGCATGATATATTTATATAGATATATACATTATATTGTCAAAAGTATTGGGACACCTACCTTTACACACACAAAAACTTTAATGGCATCCCAGTCTTAGTCCTTAGGGTTCAATATTGAGTTGACCCACCCTATAAGAGCTTTAACTCTTCTGGGAAGGCTGTCCACAAGGTTTAGGAATGTGTCTATGGGAATGTTTGACCATTCTTCCAGGAGCGCATTTGTGAGGTCAGGCACTGATGTTGGACGAGAAGGCCTGGCTCACAGTCCCGCTCCAATTCATCCCAAAGGTGTTCTTCGAGTTGAGGTCAGGACTCTGTGCAGACCGGTCTAGTTTCTCCACCCCAAACTCACTCATCCATGTCTTTATGGACCTTGCTTTGTACACTGGTCCACATCATTTGGTGGAGGGGGGATTATGATGCAAGGTTGTTTTTCAGGGGTTGGGCTTGGCTCCTTAGTTCCAGTGAAGGGAACTCTTAAGGTGTCATTTTGGACAATTTCATGCTTTGTGCATTGGTGAGCAATCATGTTGGGTTCCCACAAAGTTGGAAGCATGAAATTGTCCAAATTGACCTCTCTCCTTATAGGGCAGAGAGGCAACCAACATGCAGCCAAGCTGGGAGTAAGCCCACAGGTTCCCTCATAGAAAACGGCTTCTTGTGGTGGTGCACTAAGAAAAAGAGCTGCCTAGAGCGCCGGCGGGGGACCCCAGAAGAGAAGGTTCTGGACCACTCTGTGCAATACCATAGCAGGTAAGTATAACATGTTTTTCATTAACCACATCCCGCCAGCCTATAGCAAAATTCTGGCTGGGCGGTGGCTCTCCTGTTCTGACTGGGCGTCATATGACATCCAGAAGAACAAGCCACTCATGCGTGGCTCCAGGGGCAAGCAGCGTGGCGATTGGTAGTGCAGTGTTTCGCTCCGACACACACTGCATCTCCGATCACAGTAAAGAGCCTACGATGTACCAGGAAGTTCCATTTAACTGCATTCCTCTATTCACTGCTGACAGAGCGTGAGTAGAGGAGAGCCAATAAGCAGTTCTCCTAACATGGGGGTCTGCACTGGTAATTGGTGTAGTGATTATCAGTGCAGCCTCATCAGCGATGCCCACCAGTGCCAACTCTGTGATGCCAATTAGTGCCCACCTCTGATACCATTGTCCATCAGTAATGCCTGTCAGTGCCCATCAGTAAAGCCTGTCAGTGTCTCCTCATCAGTGCTGCCCATCAGTGCCATCTATCACTGCTGCCCATCAGTGTCCATCATTGCCCATAACGTGTCTCCTATCAGTGCCCATCAGCGCTGCCTTTCAGTGTCACCTATCAGTGCCAATCAGTGCCTCCTATCAGTGACCATCAGTGCCGCCTGTCAGTGACCATCAGTGCCACCTATCAGTGCCCATCCGTGCTGAATATTAGTGCCACCTCATTAGTGCCCATCGGTGCAACCTCAACAGTGCCCAACAGTGAAGAAGAAAACATACTTGTTTACAAAATTTTATAACAGAAACAAAGAAAAACTTTTTTTATTTCTCCAATATTTTCAGCCTTTTTTCATTTGTTTAGCAAATGATAAAAAACCCAGGGGTGATTAAATACCACCAAAAGAAAGCTCTATTTGTGGGGGGGGGGAAATCTGCATATTTCTGTGGGATATCCTATACATATCAATGGCAAGCTGACAGGCTCTGCAACTTTCCACATTTAAAAGCACATGAAACAATTATTTGTGGTAAAGGACCGATGAGTGGCCCTGGATGCAAACTGTCTGCGTAAAGGGCCATTCACCTGTCCCTAACTGCATGTAATCTATCCTTTTGAAGCTACATGTTAACAGCTGTGGACATTGTCAGCTCATTATTGATTTGTGCCGGCTTCCTGTCAACAGCTGAACATAAACTCCTGGTTGTACGCGCCGCAAGAAATACAATGATTCGGGGGGTATGGATGTGAACAGCCATGTGCATGAGGCCTACTTGCTGTTAGTGAAGCTATAGATGGGTATTAACAGTGAGGGACACATTTATTATTATTCCCCAAGCATTCTCTGGTGGTGAATCAATCACTGTCATATAAAACACATGCACAAGGTAGATTCACCTGCAATGAATGTTTGCTTAATGTATATATTACATTAAGTGTTACTAAACCCAGTAATATGAAAATAGTTCATCTGCC
>BLSH010233823.1:719611-738230 GCA_018402905.1 Glandirana rugosa | reverse complement strand
CCCCCCCCCCCCCCCCCCACACACACACACACACAATGCCCACAGCTTATAAATCTTCTATTTACATTAAAATACTGCCACTGTGTACCTTTTAGGATGCTCTGTATACCATGGTTTACTGATAACCTGCACAGTTTGTCCATAGCTGTGTGTTCAAGTAGGAGGAGTTTTCCACTACAGCCTGCATAAATGTCCACATGTGTGATGTCAATATCATGTGACTTTTTTACACAATGCAGAGGATTAACCCCTTAAGTTCCACAGTAAGTATAACAAGCATGCTATGCTGCATATACAGACTGATTTTACTGTTCTGGGTTTAGTAACTATTTAAATTTAGTTTTGATTCTGCTGACCTGGAGTTTTTAGTTAATTCAAGCATAAATATTCTACAACATACTTTCCATGATGTTCATGTAAACTGTGTGTGTGTTTTTTTTATATTAGACACCAACACAACGGTTTCCAAAGTGAAATTACAAGATTTGATTCCAGAAGAAAAATATCTAGAACATTTCTACAGATATGATGGCTCCCTCACTACTCCTGGGTGTGATGAAACTGTCACCTGGACTCTGTTTTCTCAACCAATAAAGCTAGGGACATCCCAGGTACATAGTTTTATTAAAACCTCTCCCTCTCCCCCTCTTTTTCTCTATTTCCCTCTCCATATGGTCTACTATAGGATCTGTCAATAATAAGGCTGCATTCACACTAGTGTAGCGAATCAAGCATTTCTGTATGCATTCACAAAACCGTCAAAAAAAGTGTGTTCCACCTGCAACGTTGTTTATTGTTAATGGCACCACAAACATGCTAAGCAAGAAGTGCATTTTTGCATGCACAAGAACACACAACAATTCTATAACCTCCACCATAAGACACTATGTACCACTCACCTACACACCGGAACCCCTGAATCAACAAAGGGTCATGAAATCTTTCCCCTAAGGGTAAATTCCTGGAGGATATCGATACACCTCTTCTGAATGCTGATCACACGGGTCACCACACAGGTTCATAGGTAAGGGATCGCAGCATCAGATCATCAGTGTCCATAAAAGGCACTTCCATTAAGTGCCAGCCAACAAGTGCTCTGTTACATGAAGTCCTGCCCTTTGGGACGATACGCGTGCGAAAAGGGAGCTACGTCACCCGCGGCCGCCTCCTGCAGATTCCATGTTATTTCATGTAACAGAGCGCTTGTTGGCTGGCACTTAATGGAAGTGCCCTTGATGGACACTGATGATCTGGATGGACACTGATGATCTGATACCTGACCTATGAGCCTGTGTGGTGATTTGTATTCAGAAGAGGTGTATCAATATCCTCCAGGAATTTGCACTTAGAGGAAAGCTTTCAAGACCCTTTGTTGATTCGGGGGTGAGCGGCACATAGTGTCTTATGGTGGAGGTCACACTTTTTAGCATGGAATTTCAAGTCTTCATGAATGCACGTTGTCACTTTATTGGGAAAGGGATTTGCATATTCTCATAATTGCTTATGAACTTTTTTATGAAATTTTCCAATGAATTTTTCCTACTGATCTCATTGGATAATGGTATTTTAGCGTTTCACTATTCTTTTACAGTCTCATTAATTTAAAAATGTAATCACTTCAGCTCTCACATTCATATACCCCTAATGCTTCAGAGCAATTATTACATTTCTTCGACGGGCCTATTGATTCAGTGATAACTTTTTAATTACTTATAACAAAATAGTACATACAGTATACATTTATATATAAACATGGCTTTAGTATCATGCAGATGGATGCTTGAGGCTCCTTCGGTTGTTAGATGGCTGGAAGTTGATATGTCACCACTTGAAAGCCAAAACAAGGCAGGGCCACCGCACTACAACTGCGTGCATTGAGCAAGGTTGCAGGGCAGTTGCGGCACTAGCCCATGTGCTTAACATGGTAGCGTTCAGTGGCAGAACTGCCTGCTGAATGTGATATGTGGTTTATTTTTTTGCCGCAAAGAATTGCAGCTGTGGCATGTGTATAACTTTGAACAACTGCATGCCTTTCTTTAAGTGGACAGTCGGGGGGGGGGGTGGTAAAAGCAATAATTCTGCATTCAGGGCATTTGTCCCTGAATGCATAAGGTCCTAGGGGCCAGTCCACACAGGAACATGCTGTCCATCATTCACTATGTTCTAGTGTGAACTGGCCCTTAATGTGAGTATCACTCGCTACAGCCCATTCACTGTGTATTTAAGCCTGTCATAGATTTTGACAGGCTGCTAGCAGTAGAACTGACTCTGCACATGTGCCTGGGTGCCCAAAAATGTCAGGTTTCACTGTTGATGGGCTGCATGTACAAAATGAGAACTTAATTTATACAAAGCAAGGTGAAGTTATGTACAAATGAAAAACTGTTTGAAAGAATCATTTTAACACAGGAGCAACTGCACAGAGTGAAACTGCACTGACAGTCTAGGCCCACAGCTGGTTAAAAATAATTTCAATATCAGCATTTCCATTGTAAATAAGTATTTGCAGCATCCAGGCAGAGGCCAGAGCACTGTAGCGATTGCCTGGCTGCCCTGGCTCCATGCAACTGTTATAGTGTCAGATGTAAAACAAAACTGTCCCAAAAACCACTGCTGATCGCTTGGCAAAGACAGAATTTAAAGGATCATCCTGATGTTTAATATTTTGTCCTTTGCTGGCCCCTCACTGGTTTCTATATAAAACTAAAGAACAGGGTGAAATAGACAAGGTATTTTAATAGGTACAGTATAGAACAGGGTTTCTCAACCAGGGTTCCTCCAGAGGTTGCTAGGGGTTCCTTGAGCAATGGTCAATTTCTACCTCTCAGATAAATTCCCAATGACATCATTGATCTTTTTAGCTATCTGTAAGGGGTAATTCTTCCCAATGACCACAAGTGTAAGGAACATTCTTCCCACTGACCATCACACTAATGTATCATGAGTTGTACATTTTTAATTTTTAGCAGGGGTTCTCCGAGACCAGAGAATTATTTTAAGGGTTCCTCTGTGTTGAAAGGTTTGAGAAAGGCTGGTATAGAACTTCCCTATGTACGTAAAAACTGACCAATAAAAAATTATTAATCACTAAACATTATGTTGGTTCATACTTTAAAAATCCTTTAAAAAACGACTACGACTACTTAAATATTTTAAAAAATGAAACCAATTATTGGAAGAGTGACTCCCAATTTTTGTCTGTAGCACTTGGTGCAGGTCAGCTCATTGTAACATCACTTTCCTTAAATCTGATTATGTGTTTGAATCACACTGAACCTCTCACCTTTCTTTCTACAGCTGCAAGCATTCTACACAAAACTTAATTACTCAGCAGATGCTGTCATGGCGGAAAACTTCAGACCAATACAAAAACTGGGAAACAGAACCGTCTATACCTCTGGTGTGGAAGCAGTATTGTCTCACAGCACACATTTGCTACTCTCATTGATTGTGGCATATATGGCATCAACAACATCTTAATCAATGCTTGTTAAAGGCTGTAAATGAAGCTAGTTTAGCACTGTTATACATTGATTGGTATATTAGAGTGGATCTGTAGCTAATGCACTTTGAATATGGCCATAACATTATCTGGAACAGCTTTTTTCAACCAGGGATCCATGGAACCCTAGGGTTTCTTCATAGGTTTCTAGGGGTTCTTTGAGCAATGATCAATTGCTGACTTACAGATAGGTAACTACTGACACCATTGGTCTTTTTAGCTATATGTTAGGAGGGATTATTTCCAATGACCACAAATATGAGGAGAATTCTTCCTACTCACCATCACACTAATATACCACAATCTGTAGATATAGTAATTATTAGCAGCGACCAAAAAGTTATTTCAAAGGTTTCTCCTTGTTAAAAAGGTTGAGAATGGCTGGTCTAGAGCAGGGCATTTGCAAAATCTCCACTCTTAGTATATCTGAATGAAACAAATCATTAGGAACAGTACACATTAGTATTTATTCACAAAAACAGTCCAGTGAGGATATGGTAAATGCAGTAACCCAGAGCAACCGATATGATTTCAGTTTAATGTAATAAGGGCAATAAAAATGTATTTATGACTTGTGCTGCTATTGGTAACTGCATTGTGTTAACTGATATTTGTCTTATTTTTTAAGCCAGTCTTTCTGTTGATTTCACAAGCTACAGTAGAGATATATTTTTTAAATAAGATTATTAGTGTATGAAATACCAATATTTATCACTACTCCATAAATAATAGAAAATTTTGTACATTGGGCTGGATTTGTTCTATAGTGTGATAATTATGTCTCTTTTTGATTGTTCAAAAATACCTCCTAAGCCATTATTTGTTAACTTATAAGATACAAGGGACCTCAACTCTGGCCCTTGATGTCACCAAGGGGCTGCACATAATATTCCTTATTTGTAATGTTGAATATGTGTCATAGACTGCTGATTTACTAGAGGAAATGTTCAGAGAGAATGAGGACATGTCAGATGAAATGCCTAGCAATCACTGCTATGAGAGCTGCTTTAAAAATCAATGCACGCCTTACTGACTGCTAGGGTTCAAGGGCCAACTATAAACACCAAAGAGCTGCATATGACCCTCTAGCAGCAGTTTGGGCACCAGGTCCCTAAGCAATAGACTAAAGTAAACATCAAACTGTATTCACTCTATGTGTTATAAAAATTCTCTGTTTTAGCATATACAAATTCTACTACATGTTGCTGTGTGTTGTGTGTATGCGGTTGGCTGCATTTTTACTGTTAACATTTTGGCACATTAAAAATACAGCAT
The DNA here is from genome assembly GCA_018402905.1 of Glandirana rugosa. NCBI lineage: Eukaryota > Metazoa > Chordata > Amphibia > Anura > Ranidae > Glandirana > Glandirana rugosa. The sequence goes on along the minus strand of BLSH010233823.1, from coordinate 733,453 downwards.
ATCACACACCATATCACAACTAATACCAGTCACCGAGCTCAATTCATAAAGCTAAAACGTTAAGATGGGGGTGCTAATTTTTAAAAATAAGACAGTTATTTTCTGCTGAGACCAATGAGATGTAAAAGTTACATTCACATGGACAACAATAAAGATCCTTATCTTTGCGTTAAAACTTTGAGACTTGAGTCTTATAAGAAAAAACATTTCAAGTGCAGATTTAGGCACCTAGGTGTACAAATCTCTTTCACAATGCCATGTACAGTATTGGTGTAAATGTTTCCAACTCACATTGTACTGATCAAGCCATACACCAAAATGAATGCGTTAAGTCCATTAACAGAAACAACAACAAATATATTTTAAAGCTAAAGTTTAATCTGCATATATTTTTCCTTCCCTGGCACCCCCCCCCCCCCCATTAACATGTTAATATAATGTTTCATTAAAACCTTTCCATTTTCATTAATTTATTTTAGACATTAGCACTAGGTATCTGTGCTTCTCTGCAATGCAGTCCTGATGTGAAAAAATGGACTGGATCTTAAGAGAAGTTTTACAAATATCAAAAAGCTTTGATAGAGGGATGTTATTCTGGAGAAGTGGGAATCTTTAGGAATGCTGCATTAGGATGCAGACTGCTCTATCTAACGCACACATGTGATGCTGAGCCTCTATGACCAAAAGAACTTAACTTGAATGAATAAAAGGGGTGGGCCAGGGACATTAATCTGGGGAGGAAAGGGCAAATTATGCTGGATGTCCTCTAGCCAATAAATGTGGTGGGTTTTCTCTAATGTGCTGCAACTTTTACAGGAGAGGAAACTGTACAACTGTGCGAGAGTGAAGGTAAATTCAACTTTAATGTATTATATTACATATCTAATGTAAGTTATTTTATGTTATGTCTCTATCTTCTGACTAGGTTTATTTAATTTAATCAAGATATTCCATATACAAAAACAGATCTTTAAATGCTATTCCTAAATGCTTGTTTTAATTAAATTACCACAAATATATTTTTTATATTGTAAGATTGTGTCAGTGTATGTTGTACCAAGTTCTATTTACAGAAACACGGGTTGAAATATTGTGAATTTCTGCCACATTGTATCTTTAAATGAAAACACCTAAATACACTATAACCAGTCAACCAATTCTGTTTGCGTAACTTTAAAGTAAAACAATAATGAGTTTTTTTTACAGCCAAAAAACGCCCCAGCCAAAAAAGTTGATAACAGCCTATGTGTGCATGAACACATAGGATAACATGGTGGAGAGTTTATTGACTGTACAAAAAAACATCTGCAGCTAAAAGCAGCTGCTGTAAAAACGTCCAAAAACGTCCTGTGTGCATGAGGCCTAATAGTGGGCATTAGACTCAGTTTGCACTGCCGCAATCTGAAAGTTGCGTGACTTACGGTGCAACTTTGCCAGGCAACCTTCTGGTGATTTTCTGGCGCAATTTTCAGGCAATGCCTGGGTAATCTTCCTGTAATGCTGGATCCAAATCACTCAATATAGATGAGGATCCAACTTGGAGGCGACTTCCATTAAAGTCTACGGTTAGAAGTCGAATAGAGGTCACCTTGAAGTAGTAAAGGAACTTTTTCTAAAGTCACGACAGTGTGAACCAAGTCTTAGAAGTCTAGACCCGGGAATAGTAAATATTTAGATGCATCCATTCAGCAGTATTTCTGTCCTCTATCCTAGCAAAATGCAGGATATCATACTTTTTCAATATACAGTCTTTACTTAAGAGGCAACACTAATAGCTTTCAAAAGTTATAGTCAGAGGATAATATATAATGTAAAGTATATAGCAACATCTTAAACAATATAACAATGCTACTGCATGGCAGCAAGAAAAGGCTTGTGTAGTAGTTTTTTGTGTTGAGGGAGGTGGTGTGAGACGCTGGAGCTCAGGGCTGGGAAAAGGGGTGGACAGGAGGGGAAGCTGCACCGGGCATGGTGAAGCAAGGGGGCAAAGAATAAGAGCAGGGTAGTACACCCATTCTACAGCATGTATTAACAGCGGGGAGGGGGGTACAATTCTGGATCCTTGCCCTGGCCACTGGATGACCCTGTGCTGGTACTGCTGGAGCCGATAACTTTTATTATATAAAGATATTAGTGGGTAGCAGAACCTGAAGGGTAAAAAGTTGGTGGTTATGGACCAGAAGAATGGGTATGCTCCTTAATTTGTGCTGGATGTAGGGGACAATGGACCAGGTGGAGTGTGGGTGTGGGGTTGGAGGAAGAGTTGTAGTAATGGAAGGGAGTAGGGAAAGAAAGAAGGAGGGGTAAGGGGCAAGGGGCTGGCCGTACCATATAAAGGAAGATAGAGAAGTAAAGAAGAAAGAAAATAAAAAAGGGAACAGGTGGGGTATGGAAGATAAGATAAGAGTGCAGAATGCAAAATGCCAGTAGAGATGCTAGTGTGGGAAAATCCTGGAGTTAGCATGAAGTGTATGAGATCCTTTTTGACAGATGGTTCCTGTATTCATCTGTTGAAGTGTATTCTGTCCAGTAGGAGCAGGCGGTGCAAAGTTTTGAGCTTCTACCATTTATGTAGCTGGTGAGATGTTCCATTGATTTAGTTTAATTTATCCTGTGAAGGTAATGCTGAATTATAGGTAGGGTGGAAGTTTCCAAAGAATGTGGATGCAGGAGTGTATAGCATGAGCCAAGTGGATTATGACTGGGTTGTTGTATGCCTTGAGGGCTAGCGTTTTGTGATGATGTAGAAAAAAAAAAGGATTCATTGGGTATAGGATGGTCCATGAATTTTTGAACAATAGTGTGGACCTGGCCCTAAAAATACCCCAGCTTAGGACAGGTCCAGAAGTTGTGTAAGATGTTCCTTGAAGAAGAACCACATGTTCAGGTCTCTTTCCCACATCTTAAAAAAACAGAAATTGAGATTTTGAGGTCTCCGGAATGAGAAACTTATAAACAAAGGAGAAAGGAATGTTTGAACACGAATACTCGTTCAAAGCTGGCCATAAGGGTTGAACTAAAAATAAATGGCCAGTTTTTTTCATTCATCCAGTGAGAGAAAATTTTCCAACAGGTTGGTTGTATACAAGTTGATCTATAGATGATCTATAGATCAACTTGTGTACAACCAGCTTGCCCATACATGAATTAAACTTCAGCTGGTCATTGCTGAACTGGCCGAATTTAGATCCAAGTATGGCTGGGTAAAAGTGATTGCAACCCCTCACATTGTAAATCAACATATTCAGTTTAAAATAGAAATGAAAGGCAAATATTTGTGTATAAATATAAAAAACATTTTAAATACCATTCCCCCCTTTTTTATAAGTGATCACATTACCTGCTCTCAGCTGCATAAGAGCTGGGGGAGGAGAAACAGCAGTACATTGATATTCCCATTAAAAGGCTGGGGGGAGGGTGTGTCAGCATAGCTAGAGGACTGCTTAGTGTGGTCAGTTTTTAATAGGAAAGTAGAGGAACTAGCAGGAACACCAGGTATTTCACACAAAGGAAGCAATACAAAGAGAATATAGTACATTTTCATACAAGTACATGGTACAGCAGTCACATATCAGGAATATGATGTTGGGTTTGCATATTCTTTAAAAGTTGCACTGACATTGGCGGTTTTATCTAAGCCCGGGTGTGGTTCACCTCATCGGTCCAATACGTTTGTGCAGTGTGAATGCTCCAAACTGTGGCAAGGAATAGTTAAGTTAACTTCAGCCAAGTTTTCAATTTGGAAGTATCCCACTATATCTCCTCTCCAAGTTCTCCAATAAAACAACAAAAACAAAACCCATAGACTGGTCATTGGAGTAACGAACGGAATGGAGTATGCAACTGGCTGTGGGAAATATCTTCAGCCTGGACAAATACACCAGTGGGAAAGACCTGGACAAATAAACCAGCAGCTTTTGCAGGGTTAGCGCTATATATATATATTTATTTTGCTAAGCCCTTTTTTTTTTTTTGATTCATCCTTGATTTACCCTTGTTGCTGAACCAGGCAAACCTGTCATTTCTTTGTGGATCAATGCAATATTACCAAAAGTATTGGGGTACCTGCCTTTACACGCACACAAAATTTATTGGCATCCCAGTCTTAGTCCGTAGGGTTGTCCCATCCTTTGCAGCTATAACAGCTTCAACTCTTCTGGCAGTTCTGGGAAGGCTGTCTACAAGGTTTAGGAGTGTGTCTATGAGAATGTTTGACCATTCTTCCAAAAGCGCATTTGTGAGGTCAGGCACTGATGTAGACGAGAAGGCCTGGCTCACAGTCTCCGCTCTAATTCATCCCAAAGGTGTTCTGTTGAGTTAAGGTCAAGACTTTGTGCAGGCCAATCAAGGTCCTCCTCCCCAAACTCGTTCATCCATGTCTTTATGGACCTTGTTTGTGCACTGGTGCGCAGTCATGTTGAAACAGGAAGAGGCCATCCCCAAACTGTTCCCACAAAGTTGGGAGCATGAAATTGTCCAAATTGACCTCTCTCTCTCCGTATTGGACAGAGAGGCAACCAACATGCAGCCAAGCTGGGAGTAAGCCCTCAGGTTCCCCCATAGGAAACGGCTTCTTGTGGTGCCGCACTAAGAAAAAGAGGTGCCTAGAGTGCCGGCAGGGGACCACAAAAGAGAAGGTTCTCAAACTGTTCCCACAAAGTTGGGAGCATGAAATTGTCCAAAATGTCTTGGTATGCCGACGCCTTAATAGTTCCCTTCACTGGAACTAAGTAAAAACAACCCCTCACCATAATCCCCTCTCCACCAAATGATTTGGACCAGTTCAAAAAGCAAGGTCCATATAGACATGGATGTGTGAGTTTGGGGTGGAGGAATGTGTCTGGCTTGCAACCCGATAGAACAACTTTGGGATGAATTAGAGCGGAGACTATGAGCCAGGCCTTCTCGTCCACATCAGTGCCTGACCTCACAAATGCGCTTCTGGAAGAATGGTCAAACATTCCCATAGACACACTCCTAAACCTTGTGGACAAACTTCCCAGAAGAGTTGAAGCTGTTATAGCTGCAAATGGTGGGCCAACTCAATATTGAACCCTATGGACTAAGACTGGGATGCCATTAAAGTTCATGTGTATGTAAAAGCAGGTGTCCCAATAGTTTTAGCAATATAGTGTATATTGACCCCCCCACCACCACCACCACCACCCACCCTCCTATTGCCATAATTGCCATTAAATTTAAGCAATTTTTGTCAGGCAGGCCTAAAAGGAAAGGCAGCAGTAGTAGTTGGAAAGCAAGTTCTGCAGAATAAATTAGCGGGCAGTCTGCACAATCTAGATGCAGGGCACATCTGCCTCGTCTATCTTAAAGTGACAGTGGTATACAGACACACATGCAGAGGCGGTGGTGGAGTGACAAAGTCTTCCTTTTCTTCCTTCTCTCAGGGGCAAAGCAGCCAGTTGTCTCCAACTCCTGCTATTGATCCCTTTTCTTCATGTTTTTATCCTGCTTATCTTGCCATGTCCCTGCTAACACTGCTGCACGAAGATGATCTTGGTCACACACATCTCTTTTAAGATGAGGATGAGGAAGATAGCACCAGGGCTATAGAGGGAGGGGACATTAGGTAGGGATCAGCAAGAGGCAGCGATGATCCAACAGCTGAAATTTGCTGCAGAGTGGGTTCTGGCCAATAAGAGAAGGTGGATCATGAAGTGGCCAATTTTTGGTGGGTGCCACCAACTGGAGAGGGGAAAGTTTGGAAGGTGTGACAGAACAGCAGCAAGGGAGAATTTTGTCCTAGGGCAGCTTGCACTGGACTGGAGGGAGAAGCTGTCCAAATTTATCTGGTGACACTGCCCCACAGGTACATGCCACTGCTACCCACAGGACTGGACCACAGAGCTCTGTGTGGGCCCTTTTAAACTATTAGCTGTCAACAACACTGTTGTTGTTTGTAGTCTCTGCCTGCAATGTATCAGCCATAGTAAAAGTACTAGCCATTTGGGTACCACGTGCATTGAGAAACACATGACTATGCATCAAAGAGCTCAGTGGGAGCAACATCTCAGTAAGACAAGTTGGCAGCAAAAGGCCCACATTTTTCCTCCTCACTCGTTAACGTTCCCCACCTTACCTCCTCCACAACATTTTCCTGCTGCATCTACTGCAACATCTGCAACCTGTAATGACAGGAAGGGAAGTCTCACAAGAAGTTTCAGAGGCTTAGGATACACCACATCAAGCAGGGAAAAGCGTCATGGGGCCACACTGAGTAGGGTCAAGCAAGGGCTTGAACCTCTGCAGTCTCCTTCTACACCCTACATGTCATCTCCAGTAACATCCTTCCCAAAGCAGGTGTCTCTTCCACAGCTGTCAAAGCAGCAAAAATAAATATCCTTTAATCCCCACAATTTCCAACATCTTAATGCAAGCTTTGCAAAATGTATGACTTTGAAACTGCTCCAATTCCAGTTCATGGAACCAGTCTCATTAAGACCTGCGTTACACACCGCCCCAGGTACCCCACCATCACTATTTTGCATAGAAGGCCATCCCTGCCTTCCACCAGCATGTGGAATCAAATGTGGCTATGTTGCTGGACCACAATATCAGCAGCAGGGTACACAATACCACTGACATGGGGTCAAGAAAGCATAGGCAGGGAAGCTAAGATGCAGGGTGCAGTACACTGCAAGAGCTGGTGGTGTCACCCCATGTCTTCTAGTGCAGTCACCTTTACCCCCTCCTTCTCAATGACCTCATCCTTTGACTCCTTGTCCCCATAAGCACCCCAGAGCATATGCAACATCCAAAGCTAACACTGCCATGATGTTTTGCAGCTTGTATGCCTAGGGAACAGAGCTTCTGGTAGATCTTCAGGCCCAGGACAAGAGGTGACTGATCCCACAACATCTTAAGCTAGGCAATGTCATCTGTGACAATGGCACTAACAAAATGACTGCTATTTGCCAGGGAATATTCACACATGTACCTTCCTTGGCACATGTCCTCAACTTGGTGGTTCAGCGGTGCAGCTTGTATGCCTGGGGAACAGAAGACACATTTTGTCAGAGCTTTTGAAAGCTCTCTAGGCCCAGGACAAGCGGTCACTGATCCCACAACATCTTAAGGTGGGCAATGTGATCTGTGGCGATGTCACTAACCAACTGGTCCCTTTTTGCCAGGGAAAATCCACACGTAACTTGGTGGTGCAGCTGTTCATCATTAGGTGCTCTTGCTTTCAAGAGGTCTTTCATCAGGCCATAAGCATTTGTCGACACTTTGGACAAACATGTCCAGCCATTGCTTGCTCGTCATAAATGCAGCACCTACACAAGTTGCCTGTTAATTGCATCATTTGTGACACCCCCACATACCAGAATTCAATACAGTGCAACCTTGGATTACGAGCATAATCTGTTCCAGGAGAATGCCTGTAATCCAAAGCACTTGTATATCAAAGCATGTTTCCCCATAGGAAACAATGTGAACTCAGTTGATTTGTTCCACAGTCACTGCTTGTCTATGCAGTACTGTATCTGGCCACATGTTCGGGGGCACCTGGTGTATGCAATACCACATGTATTGCATTCTATGCATTAAGATAAAAAAAACCTTCTGTGTGTAGCAGCCTCCCCAGCACCCCCTAATTACTTATCCTGAGCCCCTTCTCTCTCCAGCGATGTCCACGATCCCCTCAGCCATCCGGTACACTCCTCCAGATTTGCTGAGACACAACAGCGGCATGATTGGCTCCCATGGCTGTCATTCAAACTTTATCAGCCAATCAGGGGATAGAGGATTGGGGCTCAGTGTCTGAATGGATACACGGAGCTCTGACTCGGCTTGGGTGCCCCTATAGAGAGCTGCTGGCTGAGGGGGCACTCAAAGGAGGGAGGGGCCAGGAGCAGCAAAGAGGGACCTGAGAAGAGGAGGATCCGGGCTGCTCTGTGCCAAACCAACTCAACAGGGCAGGTAAGTATAACAGGTTTGTTATTTTAATAGAAAAAAATAGACAATCACATTACAATCATTTTAAAGGTGCATGCAAAAGCATCAAAATGACTATTAAAGACACATGTGCCCAAAAATGACAATATATACACATGCAAATATTACAAAAATTACCCTAATAAAAAAATAGTAGACATTAAAGTGGTAGTAAATTCACATCTGTGATTTATACCTATAGGTAAGCCTTACCTATAGGTACAGTAAATATCTCCTAAACGTGTACCGTAGGAGATATCTACTCTGGCAGCAGCTGGTGATGTCACGGCACATGTGCACTGGGCTCAGAATGGGCTGTGCTGTCCATTCAGAATGTTGTGCCATGGCCAAAACACCTGCACACATGAAAGACACAGTGGTGAAAGATACATTTTTTTGTATATATTCAAAACAGATATTAAAGCTGAGAAAAAAAAAATAATGAAAATAGAAATTTTATAAAAATGGGGGGAAGACGAGAAAGAGAGGGGGAAGAGGCAGGGAGTGGGATCTACCATTAACACCTTATTTTATCAAGGGTGGTGATAAACAGGGATGGACCTAACCTCTCAATTAAGGCATTTACCAGAGGCATTGCATATGCATCAAACTAGGATGGAAATCATTCCAAAATTGGCAAGTTCCATTTGGCCTGGGAATAAGCAGATTGAAGATCCACTGGAGGACTGTTAAAAAAATCATGCTCAATTACATTAGTTACACTGAGGAAGTCTGAGAAATGTTCCAGATTTTAATGCAACAAGACAGTATTCCTGTCTTTGGTGGGGGAGGGAGGATCTCTGATATTTTTACTTTTTTTAACATGGGTGTAGGGATGCTCCTGAACTGACTGGTCTACTGTTACTCTCTTTCTAGATCAAGTTAGGAGGGTAGATTTGGTAGTGTTTCTCTTTGTGGGCTGGAGGCCAAGGGAGTGGAGTTTGTTGAGGAGGATTGGGTGGTCAACTGTGTCGAAGGCAGCAGAAAGGTCCAAGACTATGAGTATGGAGTACCGGCCATTGGACTTAGCAATTAGTAGGTCGTTGGTGAGTTTTAATAGGGCAGTTTTAGAGGAATGTTGTTGGCGGAAGCTGGACTGTAGGATATCAAGAAGGTCATTGTCAGTGAAGCAGCATCTCATATGCTTGCGGGCAAGGCATTCATGAAGCTCGGAGGCAAACAGGAATAGGGAGATGGGTCTTAGATTATTTAAACAGGTAGGGTCAGCTGAGGGTTTTTTAAGTATGGGGGTAACCAGTGCATGTTTGAGCAGGGAGGGAAATGTGCCAGAGTAGAGGGAGACGTTAAAGATGTGGGTTAGAGAGTTTAGGATGGAGCAGGAAGGTGATTGCAGTAATTGTAAGGGGACAGGGTCCAGGAAACAGGTGATAAGGTGGGCCGTGGTTGGCAACTTCCTCAGTGGTAACTGAGCTGAAGGAGGAAACTATTGAGTGCTGTGCTGGACCTGGTGTGTTGCTTGGGAGAGGAAGCTGGATGCTGAATATCTGCTGAATATCTCATCACAAATTGTGTTGATTTTGTTTTTTAAAGGATTGGCAATCTCCTGGGCAGTAAGCAAGTTGGTGGGTGGAGGCAGTGGGGGCGAAGTAAGGAATTAAGGGTAGAAAAGAGTTGACGAGGCTTGAATGAAAGGGCTTTAAAGAGGGTGGTGTAGTAGGTTTGTTTAGTAGTGTGGAGGCAGGATGTCACGCACCTGGTGGTGGAGTCTGGCTTATGCAGTGGGCGACCTCTCTAACGACCCTGATTCGGGAACCCCTGGTAGAGCAGACAGGAGTGCAGGGAGGCATGAGGGTCGGACTGCGTCACTGGTGGTGATGTGAAAGTCCCTTGATGAGCTCGTGCAAACAGAGGCATAGTGGTGCAGGCCGGGTCAGTAGCAGGCTGGCGGTACAGTACAGAAGGAGCAGGCAGGTGGGTGGTCAGATGCAAGCAGGGTTGGCAACAGGCGGGCAGCAGAAGTACAAGGGATCAGGTAGAAGAGTTGTCGAAGTCAAGCCGGGGTCAGTGCAAGGTCTAGGGAATAACTTCAGAACAGATCACGGGCAACACAGGTAACGCTGTAGAATGGACAGCACTGGTTGCAGGGCGCAGTGCACTTAAATGGGCCGTTTGGGCGCCAATGCCGGCGCATGCACGCACACACACAGGTTTCCAGGCCTGAATTCCAGGGGCAGCGGTTGTTTCCTAACACTGCCTCCCCCCCCCCCAAGGGGCAGCCTCCGGATGCCCACACGGGCCCTCAATTCTGGGTATCTCTGCCAAAATGCTTCAACAAGTTCCTTGGCGTGGATATTGTCCTCGGGTTCCCACGAGTTTTCTTCGGGGCCGTACCCCTTCCATTTGACCAGGAATTGGGTTGAGCCTCACCTCTTCCTGCAAGCAAGAACAGCTTCTAACTCAAACTCCTCCTCTCCGTCCACAAGAACTGGCCTTGGTGGAGCCGTCTTCCGTATCGGGAAGGGATCTTGGGTCACAGGCTTCAGTAGTGTGGCATGGTACACCGGATGAACACGCAAGGATGGAGGAAGGGTCAGCTCATACGCCAACTTATTGATTTTCCTTTTCACAGGAAAAGGTCAGATGAACCTCCGTCCCAGTTTATTGGAGGGGCAAGAGAGTTTCAGATTTTTGGTTTTGCCAGCCAAACTCAGTCACCAGGTCCAATTCCCCTCGTCTTCCTTTGTCAAAAGCTCTTTTATTGTGTTCCTGAGTCCTGGATAGTGCCTCCTGTAGGAGTCTGTTATTCTTCTCCAAGAATTCCGTGATGTCTTGTGCCACAGGTACCGTACTTTCCGGAATTAAACTGGGTAGAAACGTAGGGTGGTAGCTGAGATTCGCCCAATACTGAGATTGTTTAGTGGCTGAATGTGTTGTTGTAGGCGAATTCGGCTACAAGCAGCAGGGAGACCCAATCATCCTGGGAGAAAGGAGTAACAGTGGAGGTACTGTTCCAGGGTTTGGTTAGTCCTCTCTGTCTGGCCATTCGTCTGCAGATGGTAGGCAGACGAGAATGCCAGTTCAATCCCTAAGGACGAGCATAAAGCCTTCCAGACTTGGGACGTGAATTGCACTCCACGATCAGAAACTATATTGGTAGGGATTCCATGGAGACGGACAATCTCCTTGATAAAGGTCTGGACAGGCGCTGACGTATTTCTTACAGTCCTTTTCAGCTAAGGACCACCAAAAGGAGCGTGACAACAGCCCCATCATTTTGTGACCACCAAAATGCCCGGCCAATTTGTGATCATGACAAAGTTCTAAGATGGTCAGGCGCAGTTCCTCAGGGATGAAGATCCTGTCATGATACCACCACAGCCCGTCTTTCAGTATCAGTCTGGGGTCGGTGGCGTGGTGGAGCTGCTTAGAGATCGCCTGACCCGAGACAATAGATCCTCCTGAGACAACAAGAAGCTCCAGGAAGGGAGGATGGTGTCTGGTGGGGCAGGACTTCCAGACTCGCAGAACATCCTGGACAGAGCGTCCGGCTTGATATTCTTTGACCCAGGCCTGTAAGTGATGTGCAGTTGGAATTTGGAAAAGAAGAGTGCCCAGTGTGCCTGATGGGGTTTCAACCTTTTTGCAGTCCACAGGTACTCAAGGTTCTTGTGGTCGGTGAAGACCAGAATAGGGTGTGAGGCTCTCTCCAGCAAGCATCGCCATTTTTCCAAGGCAGATTTGATCGCCAGCAGCTCTCGATCCCCATCATCATAGTTGGTCTCAGGTGGCTTGAACTTACAAGAGAAAAAGGCAATGGGGTGAAGACAAGCCTTGGGACCTTGTCTCTGGGAAAAGACTGCTCCCACTGCGGTCTCTGAGGCATCCACCTCTAGGATGTAAGGCAGGATTGGATCCGGGTGCTTCAGGACAGGAGCGGAGGTGAACAACTTTTTGAGTGTCAGGAAGGCCCTTTGGGCCTCGGAGGACCACTGGAAGTGGGAGTTCTGTTTCGTAAGCTGAGTGACGGGTGCAATCACAGCGAAGAACCCCTTAATAAACTTCCTATAGAAGTTAGCAAAGCCTACGAAACATTGGACCCCTTTTTTGTCTACTGGTGCTGGCCAATCCAGGATGGCAGAGACTTTTTGCGGATCCATAGTGACTCCAGTAACAGAAATAATGAGGCCCAGAAATGGAATACTGTTACGTTCAAATGCACACTTCTCGGCTTTTGCATAAAGTCTGTGTTTTAAGTAAACATTCTAGGACGCACTTGACGTGCCTTCCGGTGCTCCTCCAGGGTTGTTGAGAAGATGAGAATGTCATCTAGATAGATTATGACAAACTGATCAAGGTAGTCTCTGAAAACATCGTTCACCAGGTGCTGGAAGGCGGCCGGGGCATTACAGAGCCCAAGGGGCATGACCAAATATTCGTAGTGGCCGAACCGTGTTCTGAAGGCCATTTTCCATTCGTCACCCCTCCCTTGGTGAAGAAGGTAGCAGCACCCAGTCGTTGGAACAGTTCAGGCACCAAGGGTAAGGGGTAGCGGCTTTTGACCATAATTTTGTTGAGGTCTCGATAGTCTATACAAGGCCTAAGGGACTGATCCTTTTTCTCAACAAACAATATTCCTGCCCCGGCAGGGGACGTGGAAGGCCGGATGAACCCCTTCTTCAAATTATAGTCCAGATAGGCCTTGAGGGCCTTTAGTTCCCCCTCAGAGAGCGGGTAAATCCTGCCAATAGGCACTTCCACACCTGGAAACAGCTTAATGGGGCAGTCATAGGCCCTATGGGGTGGTAGCACATCTGCCCCCTTCTTGCTAAACACATCTAAAAAGTCATGATATGCCGAGGGGACAGCAGCACGGGTTTCCTGGTCAGGGTCAGGATCCAGACATAGGACAGAGAAATGAGACTCCTGGGCCTGCTGTAGGCAGTGGTGCCGGCAATAGGGGGATGTGAACTGAATGTCACTTGTAGTCCAGTTAATGTTGGGGCAGTGTGCCCGCAGCCATTCCAGGCCGAGAATGATAGGGAAAAGAGGGAACACAATGGTGTCCAGTAGCAGGTATTCCGAATGGTCACTGACAGTCTTGGCAAGGAGGGGAATGGTGGCTGTACCTGACTTAATGGTAGATCCATTGGCCAGGCGGATGACCATCCGGCAGGCCTTGGGTCTGAGAGGAATCAGGGTTGCAGTGTAAAGTATAGTTCACAGGCACTGCGAAAAGCCCTAAATTTCTTATGGTCCCCTGCGAACCGTTCCGGTTGCGGCACCTCAGGTTCAGTGGGTAAGGTGATGATGGCATGGGCTGCAGACTGGCCGGAATTTGGTGCAGCTGACATGGAAAGCTCCTGGACTCTGTTCTTCATTCGGGTGTACCCCTCTTGCAAGTCATTCACCGCTTGGGTGAGTCCAGTTAGATGACCACACAGATCCTCCGTTGGAGAGGGTCCCTGTGCAGACTTGGACATGGCTCTCCGTTGCTGTCACGCACCTGGTGGTGGAGTCTGGCTTATGCAGTGTGTAGTGATGTAGTAGTGGATGAATGATGGATGAACAAATGTTATTATTGAGTTATTATTATGATTATGATTAATTTTCCGCAGCACCCGATTCTTCCAGAGAGAGAAGCAAGGTGGTGGTCCACGCACTGTCGTTGCCTCTCGGTACAGGTTCAGACGTGTCCCTGGGAGAGGTTGCCTCCTAGACACACCAGTAGATTGACCTGAGTGGGTTCGCCACTTACTGAACGTTCTCCCCATGTGGGCTTACTTCTTGTCTCAGGTCCTCGAAAGGTACAGTCGACGTGGTTTAAGGCCGGTCAGACGTCGGGTACGGTAGTAGTGGAATGGGTGACTTGGACTCCACGGCGTTGGCCTTGCCAAGCGTCCCCTGGTATTCTTTAAATCCCGAAAAGCG
>BLSH010233823.1:701391-719110 GCA_018402905.1 Glandirana rugosa | reverse complement strand
ATGCCTAATTAGATAACCAGTCCCGAATATTACAGGGCCGTTATCTGCCCCTTTTAACATCGTTATCTTCCCCTTTTACATCTAAAGAACAATGGGTTTGGTCAGTCTACTCTTTCAAAACCCCCTTTGAAATGCCTAACTAGATAATCAAGTGTCTGTCCCAATACATCGTTATCTTCCCCTTTTACATCTAAAGAACAATGGGTTTGGTCAGTCTACTCTTTCAAAACCCCCTTTGAAATGCCTAACTCGATTGTCAAGTGTCTGTCCCAATACATCACTAATGTATGTATACACAATATAATATATACATGTGCATGTACACACACATACATACGTACCCACACACATACACACACATATACATATATATATATATATATATATATACACACATATAACATACTACACAGTGGGCAACCTCTCTTATGATCCTGATTTGGGAACCCCTGGTAGAGTCGACAGGAGGTTCAGGAGTGCAGGGAGGCATGACGGTCGGACAGGGTCACTGGTGGTGATGTGAAAGTCCCTTGATGGGCTTGTGCAAACAGAGGCATAGTGGTGCAGGCCAGGTTGGTAGCAGGCTGGCAGTACAGTACAGAAGGAGCAGGCAGGTGGGTGGTCAGATGTAAGCAGGGCCGGCAACAGGCGGGCAGCAGAAGTACAAGGGATCAGACAGAAGAGTCGTCGAAGGCAAGCTGGAGTCAGTGCAGGTGGATGTTGAGCAAGGTCTAGGTCAAGCCGGGTCTCAGGTTACAGGAATAACTTCAGAACAGATCACGGGCAACACGGGTAATGCTGTAGAATGGACAGCACTGGTAGCAGGGTGCTTTCCGCTTAAATGGGCCATTTGGGTGCCAATGCCGGCACATAGGCTCGGGCACATGCGCACAGGCGCACGAAAAAGCACACAAGCGCGCGCTCACGCTACGTGCACCCGCGCACAGGCTTCCAGACCGAGGACACCATGGGAGAGGGCAGCTGGGGAGGTAATGTCAGATTCCTGGAGCCAGGTTTCAGTAATAGCAAATAGATTGAGGGAGTTGGAGAGGAAAAGATCATTGACAGAGGCAAGTTTGTTAGAGACTGAGCGTGCATTCCAGAGGGCACACATAAGGAGAGGGCCTGACTCGGGGGAATTGAGATAAGAGAGGGCAGGTGCTGCAATGAAGTGGAAGTAGTGACATTGCGTGGGCTCAGAATGAACAGGAGGTGATAAGTGCAGTAATATTGAGAGGGCAAAAGTGAGGGAGATATGTAAAGGTTGTGGGGTGAGAGGGGGGGAGAGAGAAGGAAATTGAGGAGAAAGTACAGTATGTTACTACAAAGTAAAAGATTATTATGAACATGTTGGAGGGTGGAGAGAGGGGGAAAAAGAAGGCTGAAGGAAAGGGAACAGATGAAAGGGAACTTCCAGACAACTTTGTAGAAGTGCCTTAGTTAAAGTGCCCTGTAGAAAATGCCAGGCACTTATCGCCGGAGTGGCAGTTTGAGCAAGGATTGGCCAGCCTACCTTCGCCAGCCATCCCAAGAGTTCAACTAAATTTATACTGGGATAGGGTAGGGGAAGGTTAAAAATTATTCAATTAAGAGCTAATAATAAGGCACATGAGAATGGGGGTTTTTGGTCTTAGGCCAGTTGTTCTCAACTCCTGTCCTCAGGACCCACTAACAGGCCAGAATTTAAGTATTATTTTGGGGAGCTGCAGGGGTTAAGAAGGGGTTAAAAATGTCTGTGTTGCAGCGCTTCGGAAGCGCTGTTCAGGTGCTTCAGAAGTGCTTCCCATTCATTCCAATGGGCAGGGGTGGGTTGGGAGCGCTGTATACAGCCCTCCCAAAACTGCCCCAAAGATGCTGCTTGCAGGAATTTTTTTCCCGTTCCAGTGTAAGCCTGGGTTCACACTAGAACACGCAGTGGTTCACAATCTTGGTTCACTGTTTCAGGTCCAATTTCAGCCCCGAATTTTGGGCTGAATTTGGACCTGAAACAGACCAAAAGTCGCACAGCGTTTTTGTGCAAAACTGTTGCGGAGATATGTGAACCAGCTCCATGGAGAGCCAGTCAAAGTCTCCTGACCTCATCCAATTCGCAATGGTGTGAACCCAGCCTTAAAGCACTTGGGCTTTCACACTCGGGTGGCAGTTTTCATGCTCTTTACAGGCACTATTTCTAGCGCTAAAACGCCTGAAAACTGCCTCAGTGTGAAAGGGGTCTTAGTAAGGCAGGAGTGGAGTTCAGCCATGCAAAGTAGCCCAGTGTTTAAGAGAAGTGTGGAGTCAGTGGTTAGCAATGGTTACAGAAAGGCAGATGTGAATTGCAGACAGACAAAGTAGCTTTTGTGTTGCATTTATAATTTTTTACACTTCAGTCTGCAGAGCAATGCACCTGTGATCAGCAGATCGCAGGCAGGGCCGATGAAGGCATTTTGTGTACACAGGTGAAGATGCACATTGCTCCCCCACCCCCACCTCTCGGTACCTCCTTCAAATTGCATCGGTGTGATAGGGCACTTCGTGAAGCATGTCACACAACAATGCAAAACTAGTAAAAAAAAGAGCACTTGAAAACCTCCTATTATGCATATTCTTCAGCAGTTTCAAATGGTATACCGGAATGATGCCAGCAGCTGGAGTCATCATCACAGTATTGTTTTTTTTTCAGGTGTCAATCAGCTTTTTTGCCATATAGCTAAGGACAACCCCTCCCAGCACAAGTTTATTTATTCCAAAAAATTGCATTCAAGGAACTACTATGCAAACATTTTTTTTAGGACCTCTGCTGCAAAAAAATATAAATTGTTTGGCGGTCTTAAGTAATTTTCCAGCAAAAATGACAGATTTTTATATGTAAACAAAAAGTGTCAGAAAAGGCCTGGTCTATTTAGCTGTACATTTCTTGCTATTATCATAACTTACCACCAAAGAACAACCCAAAATAAAAAATTCTCCTGCTTCTGCAATCACAGGATTTTTGTTCACTTTTTTTTTACTTTTGTTTGTTAACATTTTTCCCATGGCAGGGAGAGAAAGACACGGTGTATCCTTCTCTCTATTCAGAGGAGAAAAAAAGAAACATGGGCAGGCTGCACAGTGACAGATCAATGTGATAGCCAATCAGAGGCTATCAGAGCGATCAAGTGATCTTGAACTGGGAGTCCCCATTCCTGATCGTTAGTAAAAGACCCGGGGCGCTCAGTGAGAGTCCGGTCTCTGTGCTGGAAGCGCACTGCACGTATATATGCAGCTTCACAAAAGAAGGCCCACTTCAGTAAGGCCTCATATTTGTGTACAGGGGGTGGGAAAGCATTATCCAGGTGCCCTAGTTTGGCTGCCTAAGCAGCCTTATGCTGGCACCAGCCCTGATTGCAAGCGCAATGTCAGGCTCCTGCAGACACTGCTGAGAGTTCTCTGCCTGTATCTCCCTACAGATAGAGTTTTTCATATGCAGTGAACTACAAGGGCACTAATCAGTAAGTTCATTGTAGTTCTCTCATTTAGAGATTCCTGTGAATGAATGAGGTGGCTGTGTGGGCAGAGTCCTGCACAGCCGTGACTGGGGGTGCTGGGAGGGGAACCCCTCCCACCCGTTGTCACGGGTGGAGGAGTGAGGGGGAAAATGCTGAACATGTTACATGTTACACTCTAAATATGGGTTTAACATACAACATGTTCAGAAGGTGAATTTACCCTTTAACCACTTCAATACTGGGCACTTTCACCCCCTTCCTTCTCAGACCAATTTTCATCTTTCAGCGCTGTCACACTTTGAACGACAATTGCGTGGTCATGCTACACTGTACCCATATTACATTTTTATATATTTTTTCCCACACATACAAGCTTTCTTTTGGTGGTATTTAATCACCACTGGATTTTTTATTTTTTGTTAAACAAATTTAAAAAAAGGACACTTTTTTGGAAAACAAAGTTTTTCTTTGTTTATGTTAGAAAATGTTGTAAATAAGTATGTTTCCTGACACAGCATGACAGCATATACATATGGGTAGGCTCCGCCCCCTGTCCCTTTTCCAGGAACGGTTACACTATAAAAGCAGGTCTCCTCCCCCTTGGCCTCATTCTCTTTTTTTTCCTCACTGCTCAGCTGGTCATACTACTGCTAAGGAGCAGACATTTTTTTTCCTCACCTGGCGCAATTCATCTAGTCCATCCGCACAGATTCAGCCTCTCCTGTAGGTTGAAAAAAGTCCCTTATGGGGGAGGCCACACCCCCTATAGTCCAGGTATTGGGGGGTGCAGGCGGCTGGTCTCTAAAAATGGCTCCTTCATCAAGTCTCCATGGATGGACATTCAGCGGACTTCCTGTTGGCCATAAGACGTGCAGTTGGTAAGGCACCACATGGTGCACAAATCTATAGTATGCAGCTACTGGTATGTGGTTAGGAGTTTTGGCAGGTATATGCGATTAACCTGCACCACTAAGCAGAGATCACACTGTGAGACTGCTGGTTTCTCCATTGTGTGTCAGTCTATTGCTAAGGCTTCACAGGCTGTGGTTTGTGTCTACAGAACTGCTAATGTTTGAGCTAATAGCAGGCGTTGCTGTGATGAACTGAGCTGAATCTTTCCTAGGAACTAAGTAAAGCCTAGCTCTGCAGGCTTCATTACAGTGTATTATGCTCTAATGCTTGGTTGTGAGTATAACCTTTGCAGGGTATTGTCCAAGGTCTGTTAACCTACTAGTACTAATCGTCTACGTTCAGTTAACTCTTACTGCTTTACATGTGATTTTTTTGATGCTACAGCACTAATAACTGCTATGAGTTTGTTGACTGCTATCCATGTACATGTTAATTTGGATGCCTAGATCCTTTTATTAGAGGCTGTACTAGATATTTGTCAGGCCAACCTTAATAAGGAATATGAAATATGCAATTTCCCCAACAACTGTTCAGATCAATCTGTGTGGCTGTGGCCTGTAACACCTCAGACCTCACTCACACTTGGAGTGGGTTTGTTTTCTGCTGGTCCTCAGGGACTCCTTGGGTGCTGCGATTGGCTGCAATTAGCTGGATCTCGATGGAAGACAGCAACTTCCACAGTGGTGAATGGTGATCTGACCCTGCAATGGGTTGCAGATGAATATGTGGTCTGGAGGGCTACTTGGGCCCTATGGCCACATCACCCTGAATGCACACGATCGCAGCTGATCTGTGAGGCTAAGCAGGGTTGTGCCTGGTTGGTACCTGGATAGGAGACCGCCTGGGAATATCAGGTGTTGCAGGATGCACCGCAGGTGCGATTTAGTGAATTGTAGTGGTTTACTGCTAATGTTTAGCAATACTTCCAGAAATAATATCTCCAGTCTTTCAGCTCGTGGGTGAGCCAGGAACAATCAACTTGCATAGAGACCAGCCATGTCCACTAAGGTGAGGGCAGGTAAGTACATCTGAAACTAAAAAAGAGTGCACAATATGGGCATAAGGGATTGCAAAGTTCCCCAGCCCTCAAACCCAGCACCACTTTCCAATAAAAGAAGAAGCAATCTGATCCTTCACAGGGACATGCCCTCTTTAGCCCTGAAGGAGGCACTAGGGAGTTAACTGCCACAAGAGGCAAACTAGGGAGAGCTCACTGCAACAATCATTGTGAGCGATATTGGGCTTGTGGTGGCTGTGTGTCTGTCAAGATGAGATACCAAGTCGCAGGCCGGAGGCAGCAGCAAATGGGGAGGCAGAGGCGGTGAAGATCTAGTCTCTAATGGTCCCTATTAAGCCAAATTAAACAGCTGTGTTATTTGAAGTCACCTCTCCCTCAAAAGCAGTTGGCTAAGGAGTCTTTATCAGACTAGCCAGATATGCCAGCCTCAGAAAATGGATGTTTTGACTATGTCCAAAAGGACTGTGTGGATCGCTGTTTGCTAAGCCTCAGGTACTAAGCCAATCAAACAACTAAAGTTTGTTTAAAGGGTACCTCCTGCCTCAAAGGCGCAGGTCAAGCAGTCTTCATCAGATGAGCCAAGGGTGATGTTCTGCCAGCAGAACAGGCAATATCCTTTGCAGTTGCCTTGAAACAACGAATAGATGTGGAAGGAAGAAGGTTATACTACTATTAAGTAGTGTTTTGTGAGCTGCTGTTGAGCTCATCTCGATAGCCTGGCGGTCCGCATCTCCGATGTGATGAAAACAAAGTTCAGCCAGTATGGAACTCTCTAGGATGTCTGATCCAAGAGTAAGAATGCAGTGGCTATTGAGGCAGGTCAGCCACGAGGGAGGCAAGACTGTATGCCATTGCTCTAGTAGTCCGGGGTGGTCAGTTAACACTTACGGTTCATCCCACAGATGACACAAACATCCACTAAGTCAGACTGGTGACTGTCCAAGTGAGAGACAGCGATATCTACAGGGAGGATTAATCCCTTTTGGGAATCGCCGATGACAAGAGGATAGCCAAAAGGCAAAGTAACAAACATTGAGTGACAAGTTAAACCTGGGATAAATTGTAGAGGATAATGGAAGGGTCCATAATCCTTTATCTAATGCCTAAAGCCAAGTCCTCTCCTTTCAGGGAGCAACAAAGTTTTTTCACCCAGTAATTGTCGGCCGACAGAATTAGATGTAAATTCAGGGGCACGAAAGAGTAGCACTTCTGCCAAGCAGCACTGAGGTTCGGGGTGTGAATCCCAAAAATGCCACTGCAGGTAGGGAAGTGGGCTGTTTTCCCCATGTCATGGAACAGGACGCAGGGCCTTACTCAAGTTAACGTGTGGTTCAGGATCCAGGGGTTCTGTGCATTGATGAAGTCATTGAAATGTTCGTTCCCCTCCTCCAACTCATTCATTCCCTCAATGACTCCCTAGAGCAATTAATGCTGGAGACAAGTAGTATCACATCTGGTCCATCGGTAATCTGTCTGTCCAAAGAACATGTCAAGGAGTGTACTCTGCATTGCTCTTAGTCAAAAGCAGACTTGAGCATTAAGCAAAATAAGGATGAAGATCTGAGATCGTCCTATGGAACCGGGGCAGTCAAGTACCCAAACCATCAGGTAAGACAGCAGGTTGGCGCCAGCAGATGGGGGTATACACACATTGGGAGACCCATGTTCTGCAAGTACCTTCGCTTGGCTGTTCAGGAGTTTCACTACAAGTCCATTTGACAGCCTTTAGCCTTGCCACATACTTAGGGCAATTTCAGGACATAAGTGCGGTAGTGGCCGTCTTGCAAAGCAAGGGCTAAAGGTATTCTTTTTGTTTGTGCACAGCCTGCTGGCTCAACGTTCTCTAGGCCTGGCAAAGGCTAATTCAGACAATAATCAAACCTGGAGGAGTCATTATTGGGAGAAGACCAACTAATCTCATTCCAGTAATGACATTCCTGGGAACAGTCGGGAGTATGGCAGATGTACTCGCAGGGAAAGCAAAAGTGTTAGTATCTTGCTGGAACAAGCCAGAACTCATTCCAAGCTGTGGCATCCCATGGTCTCAAAAGGCCAGAGAAGAAGTGTATAGTAATCCTGGTGGTCTGAGGTCTCACTGGAAGGTTGGAAGGTTGAGAGTGGTATTAACAGGTTCGATAATACTGGAAGGCTTGCTTCCCGCACCAGGGGCAAGTGACTCCACAGGGGAAACCTTGATGGTGGCCAAGCCAGTAAATTTTTCAGCTTATCAGCTACCTGGCATACCAATCTATTTATTGGGTGATCATGCCAAGGGAGGAGAAGGCGTCCAAGATCAGAGTTCCAATGCTTCTCAAGTGGAAGTGTGCTGAAGTCACAGCAAATAGAGCCTCAGTTATGCGCTAAACAGTCAGCGGGTTAGTAAGATCCTATCTTCGCTGTCAAGAGGGAAGGCAAACTAGGCAAATTCCATCTCCCGTTCAGATTGCCAACCCCTTGGGGTTTGGTCCTAGAATTTCCGGTCAAACACCGTGACATACAAGGTCGTTTGGATGTCAAAGATGATCTCTAAACCAACAAGCAGGCCAAGTTGTCTACAACAAATAAGGCTATCAGGATATCAACCTGAAAGTAACCTCGACGGCTTCCCAGGGATGGAAATAGTAGAACTATTGACACCCAACTGGGCAGATTAGCCAAGAACTATATACGGCAAACTCAGGAGTCTCCCGGCTCCTTATCAGGATCCACATTCGTCCAGTAGTGAGGAGGACCATTAATTGCCCAGTGGCCTGCAGGCCAGGATATCCCCAGGTACATTCCTGGATGCCGGATCAGCACACAGCGTGGCCATCGGTAGCAGCCAAAGTTAGTCAAGTTGTATCTAGATGCGGGAGACCAAGAAGTGAGGGTTCACATGGAGGTCTCACCTTTTAAAAACCCTGTCGAAGCCAGGGCAACTACCCCTAGATCATAAGAAACCTTCCAGAGGTGAAGGATTGAATCCTCTGTCCCCTACTGTAAGTATTGAACTGGATATATAAGTAGAACTAGATGGGGAATAAGCAGCGGATGCGCAGTCGGTCCTCACTCGCACATGGCTTGGTAAACCAAGTCCGACAAAAAAAAGTCTATGCAGTTTCTTTCCCCTGGGGCCTTCCAGATAGTGAAGAACATGTTGTCTCATTCGCCATCCTTCTGGATAGGACTTCCTCAATGTGGGCAGTAACACTAAACCAGTGTTTCGTACGGCTAATATGCACAAAGGAAGGATCTCCGATATCCAAGCGTCAAGCTGTAAGCTACCTTGTTACTACCATTTTCTGAGAGACTAGCTCTAGTCTCTTCTTCAGCGCTATGCAAAGGTGGCATCTGGGTTGGGACAGCACCCTCCAGCAGAGAGCGCTTTAACAGGCGGATTGCGCATACACGAACAGAACTCAATGGTGTATCCCCAGAATTAAGGGTAAACAGCGACCTGGTCTACATTCAACAGGTTTGGGCCCATTTTTAAGGGGACCCAGGGGCGTTAAATACAATACACTGGTTGTTCACTGGGATAGATCTAATCCATGATTTAAAACAATGCAGCATTACCCACCCTTGTCGTTTGGTGCTTGGTACATCCCATACGTATATGCTGTCATGCTGTGTCAGGAAAGCGGAAAATTTTATACTTACCTGATGGTAATTTTCCTTTTCTGGTGCAAGCATGACAGCATATAGGTCCCTCCCTAAAGGCTTCACAGCGAGGAAAGTCGACGAGAATGAGGCCAAGGGAGAGGAGACCTGCTTTTATAGTGTAACCGGTCCTGGAAAAGGGGCAGGGGCGGAGCCTATCCATACATATATGCTGTCATGCTTGCATCAGGAAAGGAAAATTACCGTCAGTTAAGTATAGCATTTTCAGTTTTTCTCCTTCACTGACAGGCACTGATGAGGCTGCACTGATGGGCACTGATGAGGAGGCACTAATATGCAGCACTGATTTGCAGCTCTGATAGGTGGCACTGATGGGAACTGATAGGTGGCACTGATGGGCACTGATAGGTGGAACTGATGGGCACTGATAGGCGGCACTGATAGGCAGCACTGATGAGGAGGCACTAACAGGCATTACTGATGGGCACTGATTGGCATCTGAGCGCTGATTGGCATCTGTGGTGGGCACCTCTAATGGGGGCTGCGCTGATAAACAATGCTCTGATTATCAGCGCAGACCCCCCCCCGTCAGGAAAGCCGCTGATTGTCTCTCCTCTGCTCATGCCTTGTCAGCACGAACTGAGGAAAATCGATTACCAGCACTTCCTGGTTACCACTGTGATCAGTTACGTGATAGGCTCTTTACCGAGATCGGAGATGCGGTGTGTCAGAGCGACACACCGCACCACCGATTGCCAATCTGCGTGCATTATCCTGCTGGACATCATATGACTCCCAGTCAGGATAACTGATCCCCTCTCGGCCCTCATTCTACTATAGGCCGGGCAGGATGTGGTTAATAGATATCTCCTGATTTTGTTTTATTATGTTGTTCAAATAGTTTTATTTATAATTGTAAGCACATTCCAAGAAATTTAAGATTAGGACCCCACTGAAATAATATAGTTTTACCAGACCTCCATGCAGGAACAGTGGGTAGTTCATACAGGAGCATAGTAGAAATAATTCCTCGGAAATATCACATCTCCGTCTAGCAATAGATCATTTGATTTTGTTTTATTATCAAAGGAAAACTGGCTCTAAATAGTAAAAAGAAAATATTTTTTTTATGCCATTACCATGACATACCACAAAAAAAAAAACACAGAATAAATTCTCCTGCTCTTGACAATGAAGATCTGCACCACTGGATGGCGAGATTGACGATGGATGGACATTTTTGTTATTTTTATATTTTTTTTTATACATGGCTTATAAAAAAAAAAAGTGTGATGTGTTTTTTTACCATGTGTTTTTTGTGAATAAGCAGGGGTAATATGTACCTCATATGTATGAGGGTGGTATCTAGGGGCCTCCTTTTTTTTAAGGGGGCTTCCAGATCCTGATAAGGCCCTCCCTCACCCACAGACCCCCACAAGCCCAGGCCATGGTTATGTGGAAGAGGATTTGGTTCTTATCAACATGGGGACAAGGTGCTTTGTCAGGGGGTCCCTATGAGCACCCTTTTCCTTAGCAATAAGCCCCCAGAATATGTGTATTAACTTCCCAGTGAGCATTTCCTGTATATTTATTAACCCCTCAGTAACAGGTCTCCAGTGTCTGAACATTAACCCTTACCGATCAGCCCCTAGTGACTGAGCGTTAACCCCTCAGTCTCCTCCTATGCCCAACTTATGAGCTTTAACCCCCTCAGTGATCAGTCCCCAGTGTATATGTGTTAATCCCTAAATGCTCAGCTCCAAGAACATGTACAATAATCTCTCAGTGAGCGGTCTGCCGTGTATGTGCAATAACCCCTCAGTACTCAGCCCAAGTGCATGCATCTTAACCCTCAGCTCCCATTTATGTTCAGGAAGCACATGGGCATTAATCCCTGATCAATCGGTCCCCAAAGCATAGCTCCTCAGTGGCCAGTCTTCGGCTCTCAATAAGTAGTCCCCAGCACATGCACATTAAAGTGTAAATTCTTTTCTTTTTTTTTTCTTGTCACAATGACAAGAGCTTCATGAACTACAATTTGAGGCAAATGTTGCAAAAAAAGGTGCAGACACAATAAAAAGCAAACAGGAGTTCAAGCTCTCCCCATTCTGATGAAAAAGAAAAATTCTGTCTGTGTTACCATTAGAGATGTTTGCTCAATTTCTGATTGATAAAACCATTGTCACTGGAACAGTTAAGCCTCGTACACACGGTCGTACAACAGCGGCCATACAACCAGCTTGTTGTGCGATCATCCGACCATTCGTACACGCGATTACAACAGCCGACGTACAACAGTTGTACAACTGAAGTTGGATGAGCAGACTAGAAAACTTTGGTTGTACAACAAGCGGTTGTACGACCGTTGTACCGTGTGCACAGAGAAGTTGGTCCAACAACGTTGTACGTTCAAAACACGCATGTTCGGAAGTCAGGAACGTCCGGAAGTGTCCTTTCTGGGAAACCTACGTTCCTAATTCACAAATCACATTCACCTGAATTTTCTCGTTATACACTTATAACACGTCACTACTTTAGGCTTGGTTGTATGATCGCTTAGTGCATGTCAGCACGTAAGACACAACAGCCAACATACAATTTTGGACATCCAGTTGTACGACCGTCGCACCTGTGTGTATAGGGCTTAAGTGAGCAAAAATCTGTCTAACAGAGATCTAAATCGCAATAAAAAGTTAGCAGAGATGATAATCATGTCTCCTTCTATCCAAATGTAAAAAATCAAAGTTATGACTGCACATACACTTTGAACGATAATTGAATTAACCTCTTTAAGACCGCCCACCACACATATACTGCAGCAGGGCATCTTTATTGCACGAAACAACGTACCCCTACGTCATTTCATGCAATAGATACTGTGGGTGCGTGCATGGGTCCAGCGGACTCAATGTCCGCCGACCACCCGCGAACGCTCCACAGAGAGCCAGAACGGGGATCTGCCTATGTAAACAAGGCGGATCCCCGTTCTGACAGGAGACAACACTGAGATCTGCTGTTCCTATTGATCAGGAACAGCAATCTCTGTGTTGTCCAAGTGAGCCCATCCCCCACACAGTTAGAACACACCCAGGGAACACAGTTAACCCTTTGATCGCCCCCTAGTGTTAACCCCTTCCCTGCCAGTGTCATTTATACATTGATCAGTGCATTTTTTTTAGCACTGATCACTGTAATAATGTCACTGGTCCCCAAAAAGTGTCAGGGTCAGATTTGTCCACCACAATGTTACAGTCCGGCTAAAAAATGCAGATTGCCTCCATTACCAGTAAAAACGATTTTAAAAAGTCCATAAATCTATCTCCTATTTTGTAGACTTGATAACTTTTACCAAAAATATGTAAAAGAATACATATTGCCCTAAACTGTTGAATACATTGTTTTTATTTATATTTTTTGGATATGCAGAAAGTTAAAAATATTGTTTTATTTTCAAAATTGTACCACTAGATACCACTTTCTACCAATAGAAAGCTCTATTTGTGGGGAAAAAAACATCAATTTTGTTTAGGTACAGCATCACATAACCATGCAATTGTCAGTTAAAGCGACCCAGTGCCATATCGCAAAACAATGGCCTGGTCATAAAGGGGGTAAATCCTTCCGGGGCTGAAGTGGTTAATAAATCAGGGGAGGGTGTTTGGGACATGCAAGAAATGGCTACATGTTAACAGAGCTAGGGAGCAAGAGAAAGAAACCTAAGCATACTGTATATGATGAGCTAGTGAATGCAAAATGGACAAATCAGGCTGCCAACCACTTTCTACAACACTCCCCAGCTCCCAGCTGGACAACAATATCCCAGAAGTTTGGATCCCACCAGTTGGAAGCTACTGGGAATATACATACACATGACTGTGAATTACCAAAGATAGCTAAGCCTGACCCACAGAACCACATTAATCACATACTATCTTTCACCAGTCAAACTTCCACCTCTTCATATGAGAGTGCAAACATAAAAATGCATTTTCTACAGCTGGGTCACATTTTAAAGCTGGTATCAGGTCCATAAACACATGGCTCACCAAGAATGAGGCTATGGTCCATTGCAGAGATGCAGACATCCAGTATGAGAACATGTACCTATTACACACAACCAGCATCTCATCAACATGTAATGCCACTTTGATGACCAGGATACTTGTGAGTGTGTGCATAATCTGCATTTATGATTTATAAATCCAGACTAGAAAAGCACTGTATTACAATCTATTTCCCTGGCACCAACAAGACAGCATACATGTGGCAGTATGTTGCCATGTATTTGCACAAGGGAGAAAATTATGGTAAGTATTTAATACAATTTTCCATTTTCCTGGTGCCAAAATGGCAGCACACGACCACATGTATCCAGGAAAGCAAAATGATGGTAAATATTTGATACAATCTGGGCTATCAGCTCATAGAAGGAATTTTTAAAAGCAACAAGCAGATTACATTTAGAGGTTAAGTTGACTTTTAGTAACGTGTTAAATGTCACACCTACTAGCACTCCCCCCCCAAACCCCCCATTGTAACAGCACTCAGGGGTTCCTCTCCCCCATCTGCTGTCATAATTCAAAAACAGCATGGCTGTGCGGGACTCCACCCCACACAGCCACATCATTTATTCACAGAGTTCTGTGAATGAATGAAATACAAGTACCGTCTGCCACTACAGACCATTGGGACCATTTTCCCATTGATAGCAAATCCCCTTACATCTGTTAGCCACCAACATGGTCCACATTGTACTGCTTAGAACACCTGAAGATATCCAAGTCCAAGCAGTTTTGCATCCCGAAAATGGAGCTACCAGAGTGGTATGCAAAATCTGTTTTCCAGCAAGTGGAGCGTCACCCAAGAAAATGCTCACAGTCAATGATCTGACGTCTGTGTACCAAACAGATTCTAGGACTGAAGATAAAGAACACCCTGGTCCCTAGAGGTTAGGCAACAAGGGTATCCCTGGCCTATGTATATTCAACTGGAGGATGATGATTACATGTAAATCTGTGAAAAATTAGCCATTTATGCAATTCAAAAGCATATATATATATATATAACACACTCTTTTTATTGGTTGGTCAAATCTTTACAGTTGCCCTTAAAACAAGACTTCATGCTCCGCAACTGCTACACACTTTGCAGTCTCTAGTAGCTTTTTCCAACTGCAAACTTCTTGAACCCACACTGGACATATCCCCCACCCCCACGGTGGCTGTTCAGTGGCTCCTGAATGGCCAAATGGGGAACTGGAACTATGACCAAGGGTAGGAGTTGAACATGTGCAAATTAGTTGGTTCTGTTTTAGGGGAAGACACAAACATTGTGCCCAGATAAAGATGCTTTCCTACTAGACTCCTCTTCTACTTATTTACTCCCTGAAAGGGAATGACAAAGGGCATAAAGGGCCATACCCATTGTTAGAGGAAGCCCATTGTGTTACCTACAAAACTTGTTAAACAAAATATTCTCAACAGGTAAATTTTAACACCCATCGGGCACATAGGGCCAACTCTTTTGCCCTTTACCTTTATCGGCATGCACATACAAATAATTGTACACGTCCACGTGTGGGACCCCCGTGTGCAATACATGCAGACTTCTGGGTCCCCAAGAAGGGAAGACATGAATGGGAACCAATCAGATTACTCATATCATAATGCAGAGAGCTTTGGGGCTGCCTTACTCCCATCCCCTTAGAACTAATATCACCCCAGATATCATGACATTGATACTCATTTTCTCCAAGCTAGAGCCATCTCTCGAATTTCCAGGGTGGTGCCTTTCACTGGGGACCACAACCCAATAAACAGGTGCTATCATATTCCAAGCCAAAATACTAACAACTAATTTCCTGCTGTGTGGGCATAAGTGTCTTTGGCTGCTAAGATGCAAATGGCCGCTTGCCTCCTAGTAACCAGGGACATTGTGAGGGCCGGCCACAACAGGTTAACAGGTTTGGCGAACACATTCAAAATCCAAAATGTTTGGAACTTTATTGTGAACCGTATTGAAACTAATAGGAGGAGAATTCTGAAAATCACTTCTATCTGTTTTCAAGGCATATAGACAAGGTATTGCCAAACAAGGGCTTGAGGAGCTGGGCACTGTCTTGGGGACATCTATCGATGCAAAAAATGATATTGAAAAATGCTGTTTGGCTGGGAGCAGCACAATTCTGGCCATTTGTAGGGCTCATAGGTAATGTAATGTCGAAAACAGGTTTTCAGATAGTTTTAGCAGCAATACATGCTTTTTCATCAAGCAGTAACAGGCCCACTTTGACCAGCAGAAAGAAATTTGCCAACAGTTTGCTGAAGTTGTGCTAGTTCCTGCTGATGTAAAATTGTCCTTGTGCTGGCCAATTTCTATCAAACTCTCAGATAAAGTTTTGTAGACATTTACAGGAAAGGAAAGTAGGAACATTTAATGAGCAAGAATAAATATAGAAGCACATGGCGCAGGCAGATGTTTTCCTACGAGAATTAAGAATATCAGCTCGCAAATATTATAGTTGTGTAAAATTGGTAGGACAGTTTTAATCAGGCAGTATAGGCTTAAACTACTGTCAGGGCTGGCCTCTGCTACTTACGGGCAGCTCTTTTCTTTCAGTGCTCAGCTGTCAGTTAATTACCAGCCACTCGCTGTTTCCTCAGTAACTCACCTGCTTACCATTAACCTGTCTCATTAATCCAGCCTACGGCCAGCCCCTTTTGGCTATTTAAGCATCTTAGCTCATTCCCCCCCCCCCTTGTGTGGTCAATTATATCCATCCTGGTTGACTTCTCTTGTGATACCTGTTCCTGCTTTGGCTCCTCACTACGCTTATTTCTGGCTTCCTGACCCTGGCTCGTCTGATTACCTGCTCTGGCATCCAAACCCTGGCTTCAGTGTTTGACTACATTCCTGCACTGTTATTTTTTGCTATTTCGTTGAGGCTGGGTTCACACTATGTGCAGCCGCAGCTCGCAGTAGTAGTGCATCCCCGTTCACCGTTTCAGGGGCGAAACAGGTCCGAATTTTTGCCTGAAACGGAGCCAAAGACACACAGGACCCTTCTGCTGTGCGCTTCGCGGCTGCCCCGGAGATGTGTGAATCGGCTACATAGAGAGCCAGTCACAGTCTCCTATCATGCGAATTGGATGTGGGGAATCCCGCATCCAATTCGCATAAGTGTGAATCCAGCCTAAAGGTGTGATTTTTAACTGCATTTTCTATCTCCAGCTGGTTTGTGGTTCCTGATACTTACATATGCCTAACATTACATAGCATATTCCCTGTAAAACTCTATAGCAATAGAGAGCCTAGATGGGGATAACTACTTTAGTAAAACAGTCCAGAACACAAACAGCTATTGTACTAGAACTTATCCTTATAAATGTTGACTCTCAGCAAAGTCCAGGGTAGCTCTGATAACACCAATGAACAGCTGAAAGCATCCAAAGTCCAAGAACAAAGTGCCACCCCACCTGGGTCTTCCGGAGAAGGTGCACGCTATTAGGCTCTGGCCCAGCTGCCTGCATGCTGGTTTTGACGGTGGAGGGCCTCTCACCTGGCTGCAGATATAACTCTGAGCTACTGAGGGAGAGAAGTTGAGGAACTTATCTTACCTGGGTGTGTACAGGAGCTTTTGGGAAAAGGAAAAGGAACTGCGTCTGCATCAGTGAATGATGAGTAAATAGGCACTCCACTATAATCTAACACAACTGAACACAGAAATACAAACAAATGTAGTCATATTGAACTGCTAACTGCATTTTAGGACATTTATCTTGGAAATTCTTACTGTTGTGTTTTCTTTTTTATCTTTTCTCAATCAGATAAACCATGGTGTTATGAAATCCAAATGTCATCTTTGGGAAACTGCAAAGGTAAAAAGCCACTATTTATTATGTTATTACTGTACTATAAATTAATCTGACT
The DNA here is from genome assembly GCA_018402905.1 of Glandirana rugosa. Taxonomy (NCBI): domain Eukaryota; kingdom Metazoa; phylum Chordata; class Amphibia; order Anura; family Ranidae; genus Glandirana; species Glandirana rugosa. The sequence continues at coordinate 702,184 of BLSH010233823.1, read as the reverse complement.
ACAACGTTTAGACATTAATGGCTGTGTGTTGTTATTTTGAGGGGACAGCAAATTTACGCTCTTATACAAGCTGTGCACTCACTCCTTTACATTGTAGCAACGTGTCATTTCATTTCACAAGATATAATGAAATATTTACAAAAATGTGAGGGGTGTACTCACTTTTGTGAGATACTGTATATATACAGTGGGTACGGAAAGTATTCAGACCCCCTTAAATTTTTCACTCTTTGTTATATTGCAGCCATTTGCTAAAATAATTTAAGTTCATTTTTTCCCCTCAATGTACACACAGCACCCCATATTGACAGAAAAACACAGAATTGTCGAAATTTTTGCAGATTTATTAAAAAAGAAAAACTGAAATATCACATGGTCCTAAGTATTCAGACCCTTTGCGCAGTATTTAGTAGAAGCACCCTTTTGATCTAATACAGCCATGAGTCTTTTTGGGAAAGATGCAACAAGTTTTTCACACCTGGATTTGGGGATCCTCTGCCATTCCTCCTTGCAGATCCTCTCCAGTCCTGTCAGGTTGGATGGTGAACGTTGGTGGACAGCCATTTTTAGGTCTCTCCAGAGATGCTCAATTGGGTTTAAGTCAGGGCTCTGGCTGGGCCATTCAAGAACAGTCACTGAGTTGTTGTGAAGCCACTCCTTCATTATTTTAGCTGTGTGCTTAGGATCATTGTCTTGTTGGAAGGTAAACCTTCGGCCCAGTCTGAGGTCCTGAGCACTCTGGAGAAGGATTTAGACGTTTTTAAAGCTGTTAAGACACAAAAAGACAGTTATA
>BLSH010233823.1:680888-692879 GCA_018402905.1 Glandirana rugosa | reverse complement strand
AACCCATGCGACTCGGTAGTGGGGACTGACATGAACCCATGCGACTCGGTAGCGGGGACTGACATGAACCCATGCGACTCGGTAGCGGGGACTGACATGAACCCATGCGACTCGGTAGCGGGGACTGACATGAACCCATGCGACTTGGTAGCGGGGACTGACATGAACCCATGCGACTCGGTAGCGGGGACTGACATGAACCCATGCGACTCGGTAGCAGGAACTGACATGAACCCATTCGACTCTGTAGCAGGAACTCACATGAGCCCATGCGACTCGGTAGCGGGAACTGACATGAACCCATGCGACTCGGTAGCGGGAACTGACATGAACCCATGCGACTCGGTAGCGGGAACTGACATGAACCCATGCGACTCGGTAGTGGAATGACATGAACCAACATGAGTAATGGGAAATGACATGAATTGGTAGAAGGAAGTGGCATGAACCGATGCTAATCAATAGTAGAAAACAACACGAAGTGCTGAGAATCGGTAGTGGAATAACATGAACCGACATGCGTCAGCAATAGGAACTGACATGAAGCGATGCGAATTGGTAGTAAGAAATGACATGAATCGATGCGATTTGGTAGTGAAAAACGGTATGAACTGATGCGAGTCGGCAGGAAGGGTAACCGATCGGGAAGATAACATGGACTGGGTAAACAACATGACCGGTATGAATCAGTAACTAGGTACACGTTGGACTGTGGCAAGTATCTGGCATGGATCGTTTGTGGGGTAGGACATGCACCAATGCAACCATCGGTAGTCAAGAAAATAACATGAACCAATCGAAATCGGTTGAAGGGAAGGCATGAACCGATACGAATCGGTAGATAGGGTAATAAAACGATGGAGTAAGTGACATGGTCCGATGCGACTCGGTGTGTGCGATGCATCCGATAAAAACCATTGTGACTAGGCTCAAATCAGATTGTGGTGAGTATGCAATGGATTCGGTACAAATCGATTGTGAGGTGAATGATATGATCGATACGAATTGGTTGTAGCATGCATGAAATTAATCTCATACGAGTTTGAAATGGCTTCAACTGAACACCAACCACCCAAACCCCGAGGCTAATTGAGTGCAGCCAAGGCCCAGGTGGGTCCAACTACCCCTCAATCAGCCACAGAAGCTGTGCAAACAATTCATGCTAATCTCCCAATGGATGCGATAGCAACCCCCATAGACAGTGAATGCTGTGAGCAACAAAGCCTGCATCGAGTGATCTTGGATAACGGCCGACAATGGCACGAGGCTTGGCTCTGCGCATGAATCATAAAATAGGCAGAGGGAAACTTTCAAATCTACTATGCCTGTGCCGTATGATGTCGGGCCACGAATGACAACAACTTGGAGGCAGCTAAGTACAAAAGGAGATGCAGGATAGGAAACATAACGAATTGTAACATAGCGTATGAAATGAAAGGATTCGAATCCTACCTGCAACAGCGAGCGAGCTGGTAATCGAACGCACAGACTCACAAACATGAAGTGAGCTGGGGAGAGCCGGCCCAGTAACATGTGCTATCGTGCACTGGAACCGACAAAGAGCCTGGAGAGTGAGGGTGCTTAAATACCCTCCGGGCTCCTCCCATAAATTCAGGCCAGCCCACTGGCCTTCCTACATATACACACACACCGTATGTAGGTAGGAAAACAGCAGTTGCATTTGATGGTAATGCTCCTTATTCTTTTAATGTTCACCTGCGCCCATAATGTTGACATTAAAGTGGTATTAAACCCCAAAACAAAAATCTAATGTATTGCAGCTTACCAATCCTTAGATGAAGTGGCTGCATTCATTTTCTTTTAAGGCTTATATTTTTTATTTTTTTCCATCTGGTGATCCAGCCAGTAACACACTTCCTGTTTTAGGGTGTTTCCATTCTGGATGAAGTAGTAAAGTAGACACCTTTGTACAACAGCATTGTCAGTCTGGGGAGAGGGTAATATTGCAGATTTAAATGGATTTGACTAACAAATTGAAGCCGAACTCCAGCCAAACTGTATAAGCAGTTACATTTTTTTTCCTTTTGCGATAAAGTGTTTATATAAACGAATAAAAGATGACCATTCTAAGCACCTTTGCCAGTGTTAAATAGTTTGTCTCAACCCTCTAACTGCTACTTTATTTGGTCTGTAAGTTGAAAAATAACATACTAATTGGCTGCATTACCAAGTGAAAATAAAGGACAAGAAGACAAAAAAAATGGAACCTAATGCAGTCATTGCATCTAAGAATTGGTAAGCTGTAATTATACATATTTTTGTTTTTGGGTTTAATACAACTGTAAAATATTTTTTCATATTGCTAACAAAGAGCTTTAAAGCAACCCCCTATGACCACTGTATCTGAAGGCATTGTGGAGAAATGCATCTTCGAGGTTTACTAGAGAGGCATTGTTATTGCATCTTTTCTTCTCTTATTTTCTCTAGTAGCAGCGACTTGGCAGCCTGCTTGCCCCCTATTGTAGACAAGTACCGGGTATTGTAAGGGCTCATGCGCAAGAGTAAGCCAGTAGGCAAGGCTTTGGTTTAGTATGCATAAGGTAAGGCCAAAGACAGGAGATGTTGAAGTTCAAACACCATAAGCACATTTTTTCCTAGAAGTGTTATCGTCTTTCAGCCTCAGTCATATTTTGTCAGTGTATACAGCAAAACATTATCCTTAAAGAGGAAGTAAACCCAGATGGGGTTTACTTTCCTCTACAATCCCCTGTAAAGTAGAATCATAATGAGCTACTGTGCATCGCATAGTAGCCCATTATGTGCCACTTACCTTACACAAACGAAGCCTGCGATGTCCAGCGCTGTCCCCTGTGCTGGCGACGTCCATCTTTTGCCCCTCTTCCTTCTGGGGCTCTGTGACTGGCCGGAGTCGCGTGACATTACCACCAGTCACGGCACGGTCGCAGTGGAGGCCGACGGCACAGCTACAACACTGCATATTTCCTGCACCGTACAGGTTTAGGAGATATGCAGTGCACCTATAGGTAAGCCTTATCATAGGCTTACCTGTAGGTTAAAGTGGTTGTCACAAGTTGACAACCACTTTAATGGTTTAATGGAACCATATTTGTAAGTTATTAACCTGCCTACTAGGTGTCCATTTAAAGCGGAACTTCTGTCATTTTTTCAACTTTCCATTTATTAAATCCTCTGCACTTGTTGTTTTAACTTTGGATAGTAAAACATTTTTTTTCTGCCAGTAAATGTCTTATACAGCCCACTTCCTGTTTCTTGGCTGGAAAAAAGCCTCAGCATTTGACAACATGCACAGCTCTCTCTCTCACTCTTGTGAGAGTTTGCCAGGAAGGGAGGGGATAAGTCATAAGAGGGCCAATGAGAGCTGCAGGGCCGGAGGTGTACCTTTGTATGTCTGTGTAAAACCCGGAAGTTAACAAACAGCAGCTTCAGCTGCCCACAGTTAAAATGATTGCAGCCAGACTCAGTGGAGGGAGATTTCTGCAGCATATTTGGCAAGTTCAGAATCACAGTATATATAAAATAATATGCAAAGTGGTTGGAAAGAAACTTCAGAATGGCAAATATGTTTTTATTACAAATGATGTGAGCAGACTGCAGTTCCTTTTTAAAGGCCAATTGAACTTCCAGTTTAAATACAGTTTAAATACATTCCAGGTGCATCAAAACAGCAAGTGTTTAAAGTCTGTTTGACTTTGGTGCCACAATCGAAGTAGAAAACCCTGCCCCAAGCCAGCATGGAGAAGGACCCTTGCTTTTTGTGTGGAAACAATAGCCTCTCTGCAGAGGTCCAACATGCTCCTTGAGTCATTTCTAGAGCACAGAAATCAATAAAGCTTCCACCCTCTGCTGATTGTAGAGCTCTAGCTGAGCCCTGACTCTGGGAGTTAAAAAAAACATGTCTACACACAGGAAACGCATATATTTCACCCAGGCAAAAAGCATAGACTATTAAGCAAGTGTTTTAATAGTTTAACTGCAGCTGGTCATTGCTTCTTGAGTGTGAATCTAAATTCTTATGACAGCTGTACAGTATCTCTGTACTCTTGTTATTATGTCTCATCCACAGTGCCAGATAACCACAATAGGCCTTTGCTGCTATATGCTCTCACCAGACCCTTTTTGCCAAATGCAAGGAGGAGACCCTCTTTCTGTAAGATGCAAGCATCCAGAAAGGGTAAACCGATCAATTGGCTGCACCTAAAGAAATCCGGACATATGGATAAGTGAAAAAATATGTTTATTATTGAAAATGACACACATCCAATACCAGTACCTGTGACAATAAACAAGCAACGTGGAAGTAGTTGAAACAAAGAAACCCCAGCAAATACCCTAACTAACTATTTACAAATAAGGGAACACACATAAGAATACCGGCAGAGACAGGAGACAAGAGGAACAGAAAGCCAGCAGCAGCAGCAGGAAGCAGGTCACAGGGGACAGGACTCCAGATCAGAATCAAAATACAAGGACAGATCAGGCTCAGGCAGGAACACGGCTTGCAGAAACAATATTGAAGATCTGAACCTCAGTGAAGGGTGTACTTATATACTCCCAGCAGATCATGTCAGGTGCAGCCTGATAATTTGTAAGTCCATCAACTGGGAGACACCCACTGGTGGCCACCAGAACTGCTAAAAGCAACAGTGCCACCTGAAGGTGAGCCAAGTAATAACGCAGGTCCTGACAGTACCCCCCCCCCTTAACCACTTGCCGACCACCAATCGGCATCTGACGGCGACAAAGTGGCTCTGTAATGAGGATCGCCGTCATATGACGGCGGCCGCGAGATCGCGCCCAGTGAGCTCGCGCGCCGCCGGAGGCGCGCCCGCACGCTCACTGTGTCCGGGGAGGGCCAGGGAGCGGGTGCGGCAGATTCGATCTCCGCCGGCCACCCACAATGCCCCCCCCCGGAGTGAAAGAACGGAGCTCCGTGTAAGTAAACACGGACCTCCGTTCTGTGAGGGGGGAAGGGCTGTGATCACAGCCTTCCTCTACACGGAAGCTGTGATCGCTTCCCTTCCCCAGCTAGGGCAGCCCCTATACAGTTAGAACACGCCCAGGGAACATAGTGAACCCATAGAGCGACCCCTGCAGGTTAACCCCTTCACTGCCAATGGCATTTACACAGTAATCAGTGCATTTTTATAGCACTGATCGCTGTATAAATGCCAATGGTCCCAAAAAAGTGTCAAAATGGTCCGACATGTCTGCTGAAATATCGCAGTACCGCTAAAAATTGCAGATCGCCGCCATTACTTGTAAAAAATAAAAAAAAAATAAAAACCCCAAAAATGAGATCTCATCATCCGTAAACGCGACCACTTTTGCGCAAACCAATCAATAAACGGCGATTGCGATTTTTTTTATCGCAAATATGAGGAAGAATATAAATCGGCCAAAACCAATGAAAAAAAATGTTTTTTTATATATTTTTTTTTGGATTTGTATTTTAGCAAAAAGTAAGAAATTTGGGTTTTTTTGCAAAATTGTCGCTGTTCTTTTGTTTATAGCGGCAATCAGAAATGACGCAGCGGTGATCAAATACCACCAAAAGAAAGCTCTATTTGTGGGAAAAAAAGGACGCAAATTTCGTTTGGGTACAACGTCGCACGACCGCGCAATTGTCAGTTAAAGCGACGCAGTGCCGAATCGCAAAAAGGGCTCCGGTCCTAAAGTGTGAAATCCTTCCGGGGCTGAAGTGGTTAAGGAGCGGCCTCCGGACGCTCCATTCTGCCCTTGACCTGGCAGTCCATGTGGGTTCCGAAATGTCCAGAAAAGTTTCCCCTCCGTGTCTGGAGACTCTTTTGCTCTTTTCAGGCCAGAGTCTATTAAGCTACTGGGAGGCGTGCCATCCGAGTCATGTAATGGATCATACACTCCACCCCCAGGGTTTGGAATTCTGAGTCCGGTATCAAAAGTTAGCTGGACAGCGGGCATGAAAGCTCCAGGGGGCAGATAACACAATGGCATCAGAGTCAGGCTGGGCATCAGGCAGGGGACAATCAGTGGCAATTTGGACATCAGGCAGGAAAACAGCAGCAAGCTCGGCAACAGGTAGGAAAGCATCAACAGGCACGAGATCAGCAGGCACAGGGTCAACAGGCACTGGATCAGTGGGTTCATAGTCATCAAGCACTGGAACAGAGGGTACAGGGTCATCAGGTACTGGATCAGCAGGCACAGGATCAGTGGGCACCGGGTCATCAGGCACTGGATCAGCAGGCATCGGGTCATCAGGCACTGGAGCAGTGGGCACCAGGCACATCAGACTGGACCAGCAGGCACTGGGTCATCAGCACCAGATCAACGGGCACTGGGTCATCAGACACTGGATTAGCGGGCACCGGGTCATCAGGCACTGGATCAGTGACACCGGGTCATCAGGCACTGGATCAGCGGGCACCAGGCACATCAGACTGGACCAGCGGGCACCGGGTCATCAGGCACTGGATCAGTGACACCGGGTCATCAGGCACTGGATCAGCGGGCACCAGGTCATCAAGCTGGGCAGTGGGCACCTGGTCATCAAGCTGGACAGCGGCACTGGGTCAACCATCACCAGGTCAGCAGACACCGGGTCATCAGGCTGAGCAGCAGGCACTGGGTCATCAGGCTGGGCAGCGGGAACCGGGTCATCAGCGAGCACCGGATCATCAGGCTGGTCCGCAGTTACCGGATTGGCAGACTGGGCATCAGGAACATTGTCATCAGGCTGGCCATCAAGAACTGGATCATCAGGAACATTGTCATCAGGCTGGCCATCAAGAACTGGATCATCAGGCTGGTCATTGGGCGTCAGGTCATCAAGCTGGGTGTCAGGCACTGGACAGCAGGCAGACAGCGGGCACTGGAACATCAGGCTGGACAGCGTGCACTGGGTCCTCAGGCTGGGCAGCGGGCACCGGGTCATCAGCAAGCACCGGATCATCAGGCTGGGCAGCGGGAACTGGGTCATCAGGCTGGGTTGAGGGCATCGGGTCATCAGGTTGGTCTGTGGTTACAGGATCCTCAGGCTGGGCATCAGGAACTGTGTCATCAGACTGGGCATCGAGTACTGGTTCATCAGGCTGGGCATTGGGCGTCGGGTCATCAAGCTGGGTGTCGGGCACCAGAACAGCAGGCAGGACAGTGGGCACTGGAACAGCAGGCTGGACAGTGGGCACTGGAACAGCAGTCTGGGCAGCAGGCATGATAGCAGGTACCAGAACAGCAGACTGGGCAGCAGGCATGGCAGTGGGTACCGGAACAGCAAGCTGGGCAGCAGGTACCGGAACAGTAGGCTGGATAGCAGGCACGGCAGCGGGCACTGGAACAGCAGGCTGGGCAGCAGGCACAACAGCAAGTACCAGAACAGCAGGCTGGGCAACAGGCATGGCAGTGGGCACCAGAATAGCAGCCTGGGCAGCGGGTACCGGAGCAGTAGGCTGGGCAGCAAGCAGGGCAGCAGGCACCAGAACAGTGGGCTGGGCAGCAGGCATGGAAACAGGTACCAGAACAGCAGGATCGGCACCAGGCATGGCAGCGGGCACCAGAACAGCAGGCTGGGCAGCGGGTACCAGAACAGTAGGCTGGGCAGCAGGCATGGCAACAGGCACCGGAACAGCAGGCTGGGCATAAGAAATGTCACCACCAGGTAAGGAATCAGGAACGGGACCACCAGGCAGAGCATCAGGAACAGGATCAGTGAGGTGAATTTAGTTCACCAGCACAAGGGTCCATAGGGCCAGTAGCAGTTGGTCCAATTTTCATAGGCTGACACAACTTGGCAGGTGCCATGGTAGGCCTGGCTGGAGCAAGTGGTATGTAACAGGCTTGACTGAAGCAGATGGTGTCGTGCAAGCTGGACTGGAATCAATGGAACTCTGGTGGGCTGGACTGCGGTAGCTGGCGTAGAGGTAGGAGAGGACAGAGGCCGAATGATAGAGGTTGGAAAGAATTTCCTTTTCTTTTTAGGCTTAGACACTGGAATCCTGCGAGTGGTTGCAGGTTTAAGAATAGAATGCGCAGCTGTTAGAAGAGTAACAGTAGTACTGAAAGAAACAGGAGTAGTTACAGATGAGGTTCCCTGGGGAGTTGCTATGGACAACGGAGAGAGGAATCTCTGAACGGACTGGTGGCTAGTGGATGGGTGCATGTTAACTGGTATTAGGGACTAGGGAGGAAAGATCTGCCCAAGTTTGGAGCAAGGGCTGAACAAACTTCAATTCACAATCCCCTCAGCTAACTAAAGAGTATACTGCATTGATACAATCCACTAACATCTCTTGTGAAAATACAGACAAATGCCCCAAGATATAGGTTTTATCATCCTCTAATAGCCACACAAGAGATTCCACCTGAGATACATTAAAGGGAGGAGAGTAATCATCACGACCAGTACGGGTGCTAGACTAAGCCAACTCCACACAGATCTGAATGAGGGGCTGAATTTCCTCAAACAAACAGCTACCTTGATCCACCAGAGAATGAGCCAGACCGATATATTCCAGCAATTGTTCCTTAGTCTGCTTTTTCAAAATTTGGCAGCAATATTCCCTGTCTTCTATAAGCAGTGCAAAATACACAACCTCCTCAAACTGCATCTTGCACCAATTAACAAATGCCAACATCTAATTTCCCAGGTGCAGTCAATCTGACAGTATGGCTTCAGTATTATGTCATGATGCAAGCATCCAGTAAGGGTAAACCGATCAATTGGCTGCACCTAAAGAAATCCGGACATATGGATAAGTGAAAAAATATGTTTATTGTTGAAAATGACACATCCAATACCAGTACCTGTGACAATAAACAAGCAAGGTGGAAGTAGTTGAAACAAAGAAACCCCAGCAAATACCCAAACTATTTACAAATAAGGTAACACACATAAGAATACCGGCAGAGACAGGAGACAAAAGGAACAGAAAGTCAGCAGCAGCAGGAAGCAGGTCACAGGGGACAGGACACCGGATCAGGATCAAAATACAAGGACAGATCAGGCTCAGGCAGGAACACGGCTTGCAGAAACAATACTGAAGCCCTGAACCTCAGTGAAGGGCAGGCTTATATACTCCCAGCAGATCATGTCAGGTGCAGCCTGTCCATCAGTTGGGAGGCACCCTTTGGTGCAGGTCTGGTTCTGCCGCTGCAGGTGAGAGTATTAACACAGGTCCTGACAGTTCCTTTTCCTGTAATGGCTGGGGAGCTGGAAGAACTGGAAGATAGCTCCCAGCTCAAGGTTAACGAACCAGAGAACATTTCTAATTCTAATAGCAAGAGTGGACAGAATGTGACCCCTGACTTAGAGGTCAGGATAGAGGATTTTTGTACTGAACAACTACGAGATCTCACACTCACTAGAGCCAGAGAAAACATTAACCACTTACCAACCGGGCCACTTTTTTACATTTGGTGGTCACAAGCTAAAAACATTTTTTTTGTTAGAAAATTACTTAGAACCCCCAAACATTATATATTTTTTTTTCAAACACCCTAGAGAATAAAATGGCGATTGTTGCAATACTTATTTGTCACACGGTATTTGCGCAGCGGTCTTTCAAGCGCGATTTTTTTTGGAAAAATTTTACTTTTTCGAGTTAAAAAATAAAACAACAGTAAAGTTAGCCCAATTTTTTTGTATGTTGTGAAAGAGGATGTAACGCCGAGTAAATAGATACCATACATGACACGGTTGAAAATTGCGCGCACTCGCGGAATGGTGACAAAGTCCGGTATTTAAAAAGTTCCATAGGCGACGCTTTAAAAAATTTTATCGGTTACCAGGTTAGAGGTGCAGAGGAGGTCTTTTGCTATAATTATTGCTCACACTCTGGCGATCGCGGCGATACCTCACATGTGTGGTTTGAACACCGTTTTCATATGCGGGCGTGACTTACGTATGCGTTTTCTTTGCTGCGCGAGCTCGTGGGGACGGTGGCGCTTTAAATATTTTTTAATTTAATTTATTTTTAGCACTGTTCCTTTAAAAAAAAAATCTGATCACTTTTATTGCTATCACAAGGAATGTAAACATCCCTTGTCATAGTAATATGTGGTGACAGGTACTCTTTTTGGAGGGCCGGGGGGTCTAAAGGACCCCCTCCCATCCCTCCTTTGCACTTCACAGTATTCAGATTGCCAAAAACTGTGATTCTGAATACTGTCATTTTTTGAAATTTGGCGCCCTTAGCCGCCGAGTAAACCGGAAGTGACGTTGTGACGTCGCTTCCGGAATTTGCCGAAGGAGACCCGATCGGAGCCGATTATGGCTTCTATCAGGTCTCCTTCCAGTCATCGCTCCAGTCTCCCGGTGGGACGAGAGGCCGGAGAAGAGCAGCGGAAGGCGGCGGGAGGGGGGGATGTCCCCTCCTGCCTCCTGGGGTAACGACCGAGCAGCTCCCGAGCCGGATCGGTCATTACCCCTGGATAGCCGACCGCCAGCTCTGAAAAATGATACCAGGATATAGCCTGCAGGTGCACGCTATGTCCCGGTAGAGCCGCTCAAACCTATTTACGGCGCTGGTCGGGAAGTGGTTAAAGTAGTGGATGGGGAACCTGTTGAACCCAATTGGGCAGCGTCTTAAAAAATGCAGGGAGGACGAGGTAGAACAGCTAGTGGTTCCCAAACCCTTTCGCAGGATGATGCTAGACTTGGCCCATGGTCATATAAGATGGTCATCTTCTTCTTCATCCTCTTCATCTTCTTCTGGCCCGTCTTGTATGCAAATGCCAGAGAATAGAGTGAATCATGCCCTGAGTGTCAAATGTCGACACCTTCTCCCCATTTTCATAGTCCCCTTGTTCCACTACCCATAATTGAAGTTCTGTTTGAAAGAATAGGCATGGACCATGGGTCTCATGGGACCAGTAGTAAAGATGAGAGAAATTGGGACTTTTTGCTGCCCAATCCCATGTTTGCCATATGAGAGGTTCCGCAGGCATTTGAATTCCTGTATGGTAGACATCCCAGGGGACTCCTAGATGTCACAAAGGAAACATCGGAGGGAGAGTCCACACCTCACAGAAGCATCATTGAGCATACTCATTGATGCAGGATTGAATCGTAGCAGTCCTGCTCCTGGTACGAGAACATTTGGAGCTAGCACAGGAGGCTCAGAGAAAAGTTTATAATTGGGGTGCCAAGACCCAAACGTTCAACCCTGGGGATAGAGTACTGGTGCTGTTCCCCACTGTTGAAAGTGAATTCCTGGCGGGGTCCCTTTGAGATTAGGGAAAGAGTAGGCAAAGTAAACTACAAAGTTTACAAGCCAGGGAAAAGGAAGCCAGAACAAATCTATCATGTTAACCTCTTAAAACCGTGGAAGGACAGAGAGACTCTGTTGGCCTTACCAACTCCGCAACGCAAGTTTGAAGCATGACATGTTGGGTATCATTTTACTCGGCGTAACATTATCTTTCACAATGTGGAAAAAAATTGGCCTAACTTTACTGTTTTCTTATTTTTTAACTAAAAAAACTGAATTTATTAAAAAAAAAAAAAGCACGCTTGGAAGACCGATGCGCAAATGACTGCCATTTTATTCTCTAGGGCAGGGGTAGGCAACCTGCAGCCCTCCAGCTGTTGTGGAACTACATTTCCCATGAGGCATTGCAAGCCTGGCAGTTACAATTACTCCCAGAGGCATGATGGGACTTGTAGTTCTGCAACAGCTGGAGGGCCACAGGTTGCCTACCCCTGCTCTAGGGTGTTAGAAAAAAAAATATAATGTTTGGGGGTTCTAAGTAATTTTATAGCAAAAACCTGTTTTTAACTCGTAAGTACCGAACCCAAAAAACAGGCTTGGTATTGAAGTGGTTAAAATATATACAGCCTGATATATATATATATATATATATACATATATACACACACCCAGCGTATTGAGTGTACACTATATATCAGTGCATTCGGGGGTGTGCATACGGTATATAGTACACTTGACCTGGTGTATTAAAATATATACAGCCTGGTATATATATATATATATTATGTGGTCCAGTTCACATGAT
>BLSH010233823.1:668566-680748 GCA_018402905.1 Glandirana rugosa | reverse complement strand
ACAGTCTAGTGTGTGTGTGTATGTATATATATATATATATATATATATATATATATATATATATATATACGCAGCGTATTGAGTGTACAGTATATATTGGTGCATTCGTGGTGTATGCACGGTATATAGCACACTTGACCTGGTGTATTAAAATATATACAGCCTGAATGTACGAACACTTATGTACCTTGCCTGAGGTCCCACGCCACTCGCTCTCTGAGATCTACAAAATAATCCAGTCCAATATTTAACCTAACTTGCCAGTGTACACTAGGATTTGGTCTGAGTCGCTGGGGAGGGAGATACCGGATGCAGAATGGCAGAAGTCCTTTCTGTTCACCCATAAATCATCGATATCCAGTTACACCCAAGAGAAAAATTACAAATTACTAACTAGATGGTATTACGTACCTACCTCTTTGCATCGAATCTTTCCTTCATGCACAGACATATGTTGGCGATGTCACCAAGAGAGGGGATCCTTCGTGCATGTCTGGTGGGAATGCTCACTTATAACGCCTCTCTGGAACCAGATATTTCAAACTTACACGGACATATATGATGATCCCCTGGTCCCTAATCCCTCTATTGCTCTATTGTCTATTTTACCAGGTTCAGTCAAAGCACAAAAATCGAGACTGTTACGTTTCTTCCTTACAGCAGGTAGGCAACTTATATCCAAATACTGGAAAGTCGCCACCACCCCTCCCTTTTCTAAATGTGTGGAGGAGGTGAATGAAATCATGCTGATGGAGGAACAAGCAGCCCAACTACAGGATACTTGGGACAAATTTAAAATATTATGGACTATTTGGATTCACTACTCCACATCTGATAAACTTAAATCCCAACTTACACAACCTTCCACCCCAACTAGGTGAATGAGTCCATTCCCTGATAGATACATTTAGAACTTTATCTTAGTTCTACGGATTATCACTTAATTGCATAGGAGGCTTGTCGAACCCTCCTCTCACCCCCCCCCCCACCCCCACCCCCTCTCTCTGCCTCTATCTATAGGCTTTTTCTCTCTGCATTACCTCATTTCCTCTCCACTCTATCTATTCTTTTTTTATTTTATTTTCATAATTATTTGAGATACACCTCAACATGTAAAGTCACACGAAATATTGACGTAAACTGAAGCTATCGCTTTGGGGAATACCTCCCCCGCTCTCGCTGGTTCCCTGTGTTGGACCACAGAGAGAGGGAGACCCCCCCAAACCCCACAAGACCTCTTATAATACACGCTCAGACGGGCACCTCCTCGTTGTCTGTCTTTCTGAATGTAGTTTGGTCCTCTTTCAAGCCATGACATGTCTACCTGAGTGATAGTGCACTTCAAGAGCTTGATACACCTCTAATTACTTTGTATATGTATTCCTACAACGGTAATGATACCTTAAATGTCTTGTGTATGATGAGGTCCAACCTGATTGTCTTTCAATGTCCTTTATATTTGACTACAACATGTACCAAAGATTTTTCATCTTAATAAAAACATATTCAACCATAAAATATATACAGCCTGATATATATATATATATATATATATATATATATATATATACAGTGTATTGAGTGTACACTATATATCAGTGCATTCGGGGGTGTACGGTATATAGCACACTATTTGACATGTTGTCTTAAAATATATACAGTCTAGTGTATCCAGATATACACACAGCGTATTGAGTGTACACTATATATCAGTGCATTCGGGGGTGTAGGGTATATAGCACACTACTTGACGTGGTGTCTTAAAATATGTACTGTCTAGTGTATACACATATATACACACAGAGTATTGAGTGTACACTATATATCAGTGCATTTGGGGGTGTACGGTATATAATACAGTGTAGTGCGGTGTTAAAATGTCAGGAAGGTCACAAAGGAAAGGCAGACGCTCCCAGGCCACTAAAAGAGGGCAAACAGCCTCTATGTCTTCTGTGAAAAGTGGTGGTGGCGTACGTGGTGCATCCTCTGCAGGCGGGTCATGTTTGTCCTTTTTTTCTGCTGTTGGACTTGCTATTGAGCCACAAGCCCACAACATGAAGAGTTGGTGGAATGGATAACAAAGCATCCTCCTCAACCTCTGTCACCCAGGCTCGGACAAGTTTGCCTTCCAACGCATCTGGCAAAGTGGCCTATTCCACAAGATCCTTGTCCACAGTTACTCCTTCTGTAGCCCCACCATCATGCACGGAGGAGTCGCCTGAGTTATTCGATCATGGTGTCGGTTACATGCTGATGGAGGATGCGCAGCAGTTTGAAGGCTCCGATTTTGGTTCCCAGGTTGAGGAAGGGAGTATAGCCTAATGAGCCTAGAGACAGGGGGTGCTGCAAAAGGACAAGAAACTAGCAGTCATGTTCCCCCAGCTGCAGCATACTGCCAAGTTTGCTCCAGTGACGAGGAGGGAGGGGATGATGAGGACACGGACTGATCTTGGGTGCCTGGGAGAAGAGAGGAGCAAAGTGAAGAGGAAGAGGCCCAACTCCAACAAGGCAGGATGTCCTCCAGGGGCCAGCTTAACCACTTAAGGACCGGAAGGATTTCCAGCTTTAGGACCGGAGCCCTTTTTGCGATTCGGTGCTGCGTCGCTTTAACTGAAAATTGCACGGTCGTGCAACGTTGTACCCAAACGAAATTTGCGTCCTTTTTTTCCCCACAAATAGAGCTTTCTTTTGGTGGTATTTGATCACCGCTGCGTCATTTCTGATCACCGCTATAAACAAAAGAAGAGCGACAATTTTGCAAAAAAAAACAAATTTCTTACTTTTTGCTAAAATACAAATCCAAAAAAAAATATAAAAAAACATTTTTTTCACCGATTTGGCCGATTTATATTCTTCATCATATTTGCGATAAAAAAAATCGCAATCGGCGTTTATTGATTGGTTTGCGCAAAAGTGGTCGCGTTTACGGATGGTGAGAATTCATTTTTGGGGTTTTTATTTTTTTTTTATTTTTTACTAATAATGGCGGCGATCTGCGATTTTTAGCGGTACTGCGATATTTCAGCGGACATGTCGGAACATTTTGACACTTTTTTGGGACCATTGGCATTTATACAGCGATCAGTGCTATAAAAATGCACTGATTACTGTGTAAATGCCATTGGCAGTGAAGGGGTTAACCTGCAGGGGGCGCTCTAAGGGTTAACTATGTTCCCTGGGCGTGTTCTAACTGTAGGGGGACTGCCCTAGCTGGGGAAGGGAAGTGGTCACAGCCTTCGTATATAGGAAGGCTGTGATCACAGCCCTTCCCCTTCACACAGAGCGGAGGTCCGTGTTTACTTACACGGACCTCCGCTCCTTCACTCCGGGGGGGCATCGCGGGTGGCCGGCGGCAATCGAAGCCGCCGCACCCGCTCCCTGGCCCTCCCCGGACACAGTGAGCGTGCGGGCGCGCCTCCGGCGGCGCGCGCGCACTCACTGTGCGCGATCTGGCGGCCGCCGTCATATGACGGCGATTTGCCTTACAGTGCCACTTTGCCGCCGTCAATTGCCGATTGACGGTCGGCAAGTGGTTAAGGGCAGCCACCCAATTGCATAAGACAACAGAGCTCCACAGGTGCAGGGCGCTGCTGCCTCCCCGCCGACTTCCAAAATTTTTTTTGGTGTGGGCATTTTTCAGCACATGTGCAGTAAATCGGACCGTTGCCATTTGCAATCTATATCTGAAGCGGGTCAAGTGCGGCCAGGACTCCAGCCGCTTGGGCACTACTGTCTTGACAAGACATATGATGACCAGCCATGCAGTCCATTGGCAAGAGTACCTGAATAACCCACACCAGAAAACAAGACGGACTTCTCCTTGCTCCTCATCTGGGATCTCAACCACTACTATACCTGCAGTCCTCTCCAAAACCTGCACTGAGAGGAATGAAGGTGTAGCAGTGCGTGCCACAACTAGTACTTGCAGCCAATCTGCTAGCTGTACACCACCAGGTGAATTCAGCAGGCAAATATCCCTACCCCAGTTGCTGAACCGTAAAAAGAAATACTGTCCCAGACATCCACATGCTCAGCGTCTTAATGCTAGCTTGGCCAAATTGCTAGCACTCCAACTGTTGCCTTTTCAGCTGGTAGACTCTGCCCCCTTTCGTGAATTTGTGGAATATGTGTCCCACAGTGGCAGGTTCCCAAAAGACATTTCTTTTCACGTAAGGCCATTCCAGCTCTCTACCATCATATAGAAGGCAATGTTTTGGCCTCGTTGGACAGTGCAGTCAGCAGCAGGGTTCATATTACCGCTGACTCATGGTCCAGCAGGCACGGTCAGGGATGTTACCTCTTCTTCACGGCGCACTGGGTAATTCTGCTGGCAGCTGGGAAGGATGTAGGACAGAGTTCAGTTTTAGAAATGGTTCCGCCACCACGCCTGCAAAAAGCTGGTGGAGATTTTGCCACATCCGCCTCCTCTTCTTCTACCTCTGTGGCAGAATTGTCCTCTGAACCTGCAGTGCTCCCTAAGCATTGAAGGGGCTATGCAAGCAGTCAGGCTAAAAGATGCCATGCGGTGCTTGAGTTAGTCTGTCTAGGGGACAGAAAACACACTGGGGAAGAAATTCTTTCAGCTCTGCGGGGACAGGTTCAGAGGTGGTTGACGCCACGGCAGCTTGAGCCAGGAATGGTTGTATGCGACAATGGCACCAACCTTCTCTCTGCCCTCCAACTGGGACAATTGACACATGTTCCATGCTTGGCACACGTCTTGAATTTGGTGGTGCAGCATTTCTTGACCAGGTACCCAGGCTTACCAGATATCCTGAAGCAGGCCAGAAAAGTCTGTGGTCATTTCTGGTGTTCATACAATGCCAGTGCCCGGCTGGCTGTAATCCAGCGGGAATTCAACCTGCCCAACAACCGCCTCATTTGTGACATGCCCACCAGGTGGAACTCGACATTGGCAATGCTGCAGTGGCTGCACACACAGCAGAGCACCATCAATGAGTACCTCTGTGAGCATGGCACCAGAACAGGCTCAGGGGAGCTTGGCTTTTTTTCGCCACGTCAGTGGCTAATGATCAAGGATGCATGCACTGTCCTGTCACCATTTGAGGAGGCCACAAGGATGGTGAGCAGCGACAATGCATGCCTCAGTGACACTGTCCCACTAATATTCCTTCTGGAGCACATGCTTCGTGGAATCATGGACAGGGCACTTGAGGCAGAACAGAGGGAGGAAGAGGAGGACTTCCTTTGCTCTCAAGGACCCCTTTATGCAGAGAGCATTCCTGCAGAGCCACCAAACACATGGAAGGAGGAGGAGGAAGATTGTGTCAGCATGGATGTGGAGTATAATACGCAGCAGTCTTCAAGGGATCATGGTTTTCAGGCCCCAGAAACCCAAGGAGTTGTACGTGGCTGGGAGGAGGTAGTTCATGATAATGTCATCCTCAGTGACCCAAAGGACACTCATGCCTCCTCAAACTTACGCTGCATGGGCTCTCTGATTCTGAAAAGCCTGCAAAAAGACTCTAGGATTTGTGGTATCAAGGAGAGGGATCATTACTGGCTGGCAACCCTTCTTGCAAAGAGTAGGTATTATTGGTATATACTGTGTGCAAGGTGGCCGTTCCCAATACCTACTACCCCTGTGCCAGGAAAATAAAAAATAGATTATCACAAGCTACTGCCTATATATACTAAGGTAACATAATTCAAATACCATACATTCAAGAAGAACATAAATGGCAAGGCAGCGCTAAAAAAGAGATGCACTTATTTACATGTGAAAAAGAGAACAAATCTCCACTAGTGCAACAATGTCAGAACTATCAAAAACTTTTATTTTGTTAAAAATCCTTAAGCCATCACACTTACACAAAGAAACTAAACCTTAAACGATTGAACCCCATGAGGAAATCTGTATGATGAAACATGTCGGGGCGTGACTGTACGGCAACCAACTGAGTCGGTAGCACACGAGGAAGCTGATGAGATGCATGCACTGCAGGCAGCGTCGGGTGTGATTGATTACAGCTTGTCATACGCCGCTCTATCTCCAGCTATTTTTATGTGACTACATGCTTGTGTTTTAATTGCTTTGTGTTAGTGTGAGGATTTTTAACAAAATAAAAGTTTTTGATGGTTCTGACATTGTTGCACTAGTGGAGATTTGTTCTCTTTTTCACATGCACCACCTGCTCAAGTATTTGTTCAAACCACTGAGAGCTGCCAAGCATGAATTCATCGACTTTTAAATGCTGTTCCAGCCAGGCATGAGAATGTTTGGCCATTGGCTTTGGTGAGTGCAATCCCTATGGGAGCAGAACTTTTGTTTGTTTCCTTTCCAAACACTTCACAGCTGATCCAGCTACACTCCCCTGATTCATCTCTTGGGATCTTGTGTGGTTTGGACCATGGACTGTGTTTTCATGTTTTAAAAGCAATTAATCTAAATAAGTGCATCTCTTTTTTAGCGCTGCCTTGCCATTTATGTTCTTCTTGCATGTATGGTATTTGAATTATGGCAACCCTTTTTGATCCACGTTACAAGGGTAAAGTTGCAGAACTCATCCTGCCTGCACAGAGGGTGCAGAGGATGAAACATCTTCAGGATACCTTGAAGAAATGTTTGTGCAACACCTTTCCAGACCCTGGGAGGCTACCATGTCCTGCTGCTAGTCCTGGACAACGTGTTTCTGAAGCTTCGGTTGTTCAGAGGCAGAGTGGTGGAGAAGGTGGCCGGCTGAGCGATACCTTTAAAAAAATTTTCAGTCCTCAGCACCTAGGTCCAAGCAGCCATCGTCAGCATCTGCATTATATGGAATATATAGGGGCAAGAGCAGACTTGGAGAACTTTCCAACTGAGCATCCACTTAGTTACTAGATCTTGAGCATGGACCACTGGTCGAAACTTGCTCAATATGCAATTTGAGCTACTGGCCCGTCCTGCATCCAGTGTGCTTTCTGAACAGACATTCAGTGCTGCTGGAGGGTTTGTAACCAATCAAAGAGTGCGCCTGTCCACAGACTCCGTTGATAGGCTCACATTTATAAAAATGAATCAGTCCTGGATCATCAGCTATCAAGCCCCTGATGCTGATGCAACTGATTAAATTTGCTAGCGATCTGGGATCCCTTTAAGACAGCCAATGCTCTTATTCCTCCTGTCCATAATCTAGAACAATATTTTGTATTTAGGGCACCAGCAACACCCAAGGCCCAATTTTTCTGCACCTGGTTTACAGGGGCATGCCATAACAATTTTTAAACTAATTTATAACATCAGTTCCTGTTCCTCCGTCCAACAAGAGTAACTGCAAGGGGTTACAGTGTTCTGGCACCGCCAGCACCCAAGGCCCAATTTTTCACCACCTATTTGACTGGGGGCTTTCGTCACAATTTTTAAACTAATTTACAACATCAGGCCCTGTTCCTCCGTCCAACAAGAGTAACTGCAAGGGGTTAGAGTGTTCTGGCACCGGCAGCACCCAAGGCCCAAATTTTCGCAACCTGTTTGACTGGGGGAGTTCATCGCAATTTTTTAACTAAATTACAACAGCAGGGCCCGTGCCAACAGTAAAAAAAAGACGTGCCCCCCCCCCCCCAAATCCAAACAGGCCCTTCAAGTCTGGTACGGAATTTAACCGGTTCCACACCGCCTACCTTATATTCACGGCGGCAGTGTGGACGCTTAGCGCGAATCGCCGTAAAAAAGCGGCGATCTGCGGGATGGCCGCTAGGGGACGCGCGCGCGCGCCCGCCGTACTCCTGAGGAGTGTGCCCGCGGCTCAGGCGGACCCGATGTCCACCGGCGAGCCGCAATGAGCGGCCACAGCCAAAGAACGGGGAACCGCCGATGTAAACACGGCGGTTCCCCGCTCGGTTAGTGGGGGCATAGGAGATCTACTGATCCCTGTCACTGGGATCAGTTAGATCTATTATGCCCATGGTAGCCCAGTCCCCCCACAGTTAGAACACACTTAACCCCTAGATCTCCCCCTGCAGGTTAACCCCTTCACTGTCAATGACATTTATACAGTAATCAGTGGACATTTAAATTTCTGATCGCTGTATAAATGTTATTGGTCCCAAAAAAGTGTCAAAAATGTCTGACATGTCTGCTGCAATATCGCAGTACCGCTAAAAATTGCAGATCGCCAACATTACTAGTAAAAAGTAAAAAAAAAAAAAAACCCCAGAAATGAATTCTCCTCATCCGTAAACGCGGCCACTTTTGCGCAAACCAATCAATAAACGCTGATTGCAATTTTTTTTTTTACCAAAAATATTAGGAAGAATATAAATCGGCCAAAACTGATGAAAAAAAATGTTTTTTTATTTTTTTTTTGGATTTATATTTTACCATAAAGTAAGAATTTTTTTTTTTTTTTTGCAAAATTGTCGCTCTTCTTTTGTTTATAGCGGTGATCAGAAATGACGCAGAGGCGATCAAATACCACCAAAAGAAAGCTCTATTTGTGGGAAAAAAAGGACGCAAATTTTGTTTGGGTACAACGTCGCACGACTGCGCAATTGTCAGTTAAAGCGACGCAGTGCGGAATCGCAAAAAGTGCTCTGGTCCTAATCTGGGAAATCCTTCCGGGGCTGAAGTGGTTAAGGGGAACCCCGCACCAAATTTTTAAAAAAAAATTACGTGGAGTCCCCCCGAAAATCCAAACCAGGCCCTTCAGGTCTGGCATGGATTTTATGGGGAACCCCGCGCCAATTTTTTTTTTAAAAAAAGGTGTGGGGTCCCCCCAAACCAGACCCTTATCCGAGAATGCAGCCCTGGTATGGCAGGAGGTGGTGGGGACAAGCGAGTGCCCCCCCCCCCAAACCATACCAGGCCACATGCCCTCAACATGAGGATGATGCTTTGAGGTCACCCCCAGCAGTGGTTGTGGGGGTCTGCGGGCAGGGGGCTTATCAGAATCTGGAAGCCCCCTTTAACCACTTGCTGACTGCCGACCGGCGTCTGACGGCGACAAGGTGGCTCGTTATCACAAACCACTGTCATATGACGGCGGCTGCGATAACTAGTACTGTGAGCGAGCGCGTAAACACGGATCTTTTCAGGCTTCCTGTATATGGAAGCTGTGATCACTCCCTTCTCCCTGCCTGCCCAGCCCACATACAGTTATAACACACCTAGGGAACACAGTTAACCCTTAGAGCGCCCCCTCCAGGTTAACCCCTTCACTGCCAATGGCATTTACACAGTAATCAGTGCATTTTTATAGCACTGATTGCGGTATAAATGCCAATGGTCCCAAAAAAAGTGTCAAAATGGTCCGACATGTCCGCCCCAATATCACAGTACCACTAAAAATTGCAGATCGCTGCCATTACTAGTAAAAAAATAAAAAAAAATAAAAAACCCCAGAAATGAATTCTCATCATCCGTAAACGCGGCAACTTATGCGCAAACCGATCAATAAATGCCGATTGCGATTTTTTTTTAACCAAAAATATGAGTAAGAATATAAATCGGCCAAAACCGATGAAAAAAATGTTTTTTTATATTTTTTTTGGATTTGTATTTTAGCAAAAAGTAAGAGATTTTTTTGCAAAATCAACGCTTTTTTTTTATTTATAGCGGCGACCAGAAATGACGCAGAGGGGATCGAATACCACCAAAAGAAAGCTCTATTTGTGGGAAAAAAAGGACGCAAATTTCGTTTGGGTACAATGTCGCACGACCGCGCAATTGTCAGTTAAATTGATGTAGTGCCAAATCGCAAAAAGTGCTCTGGTCCTAAAGTGTGAAATCCTTCCAGGGCTGAAGTGGTTAATAAGGGGGCCCCCAGATCCCAACCCCCCCCCCCCCCTATGTGAATTCATGAAAAAAGTAGTGTAGTGGTACAAAAAACAAGAGGCAGTTTTTTACAAGTCCTATATTGTGTAAAATAACTCTTCTTCTTTCTTCCTCCATCTTCTCCTGCTCCGTTCCTTCTTCTGGTCTTCTGCTTCTTCTTTTAGTCTTCTTCCTTCCTCTCTTTGTCTTCAATATTCATCTTCTTCTTTCTACTTCTTTCACCACCACCGCTCTCCCTGCTGCTGCAGCCCGGCCCCTGCACGTCTCCCAGAATGGGCAGTCTTCATAATGACACTTCTTTTATAAGAAGGGTCGGGCCCACCCAGTGACGTAACCAAGTGAACCCGGCCCCCTTCTGATGTCATGCGCTGTCAGAGGGGGCCGGTCACCCATTTACGCCACCGGGTCATTATGAAGACCGCCCATTTTGGGAGACGCGCAGGAGCCGGGCTGCAGCAGCAAGCAGAGCGGCGGTGGTGAAAGAAGGAAGAAGAAGAGGAAGATTGAAGACAAAGAGAGGAAGGAAGAAGACTGAAAGAAGAAGCAGAAGAAGGACCAGGGTAGGAGAAGATGGAGGAAGACCGGAGGAAGAAAGAAGAAGCTATTTAAAACAACAAAGGACTTGCCAAAACTGCCTCTTGTTTTTCGTACCACTACACACCATTTTTGGTGAATGGGTAGGGGTACAATGTACCCCATACCTATTCACATGGGGGGCGGGATCTGGGGGCCCCCTTATTAAAGGGGGCTTCCAGATTCCGATAAGCCCCCTGCCCGCAGACCCCCACAAGCACCAGCCAGGCTTGTGGGGAAGAGGTTCTTGTCCCCATCAACATGGGGACAAGGTGCTTTGAGGTGGGGGGGCAGAGCCCCTCTCCCCCAAAGCACCCATACTCCCCATGTTGAGGGCACGTGGCCTGGTACGGTCCCCCCCCCATCCTAACCAGCCCCCCCATCCTAACCAGCCAGGTTGCATGCTCGGATAAGGGTCTGGTTTGGATTTCGGGGGGAACCCCACGTCAATTTTTTTAAAAATTTGGCGCGGGGCTCCCCTTAATATCCAAACCAGACTGAAGATCCTGGTTTGGACTGGGGGGGACCCAACGCACTTTTTTTCAGCAATTTTTTGTATATTGCCTGGAACCGGCAATACATTACAGCCGCAATTTTAAATGACAATTTTTCCTATGGAAATGTTATTTTGCTCTCGCTATGTTGTACACCTCACAGAGATGCGCCCTTTTACAGACAGACTAAGGACACCCCCAGGCACAATATTTAAAGGAATTTTTCATTTTTTTTTTCACTTTAAGCATTATTAAAATCACTGCTCCTGAAAAAACGATTGATTTAAAAACTTTTTTTTTTCATTGATACATGTCCCCTAGGGCATACACTTTTTAGGGCCATAACATTGCATATAAGCCTTCAAAATGAGCACAGATTTTTCATGTTTGGGTCCCATAGACTTTAACGGTGTTCAAATGTTCGCGCAAACTTTTTGCCTGTTCACATGTTCTGGTGCGAACCGAACCGGTGGGTGTTCTGCTCATCCCTAGCAGCCGCCTATTTGGATGATGCGGTCATCCACAGCCCAGATTGGGAATCGCATCTGCCCCAGGTGCAAGCAGTGGTAGATTCCCTTAGGGAAGCAGGTCTCACAGCCAACCCAAAAAAAGTGTGCCATAGGCCTGGAGGAGGCCAAATACCTTGGGTATGTTATTGGTCGGGGACTGGTCAAACCCCAGACAATAAGATTGAGGCAGTTCAAAAGTGGCCCCAACCGGTAAATAAAAAACAAGTTTATGCCTTCATGGGGATTACGGGGGATTACAGGCATTTCATACCCGACTTTGCCACCATTGCCGCCCCTCTGACCAATCTAACGAAGGGTCGAGGGTCGGTCATGGTTAAATGAAATCCTGAAGCCGAGAAGGCATTTCAGAGATTGAAGCAAGCCGTTTGTGTACAACCGGTTCTCGTGACTCCAGACTTTACAAAGGAGTTTGTCATACAGACAGAGCCCTCTGATGTGGGCCTAGGTGCTGTACTATCCCAGATCAGAGACGGTGAGGAGTATCCGGTCATCTACTTAAGCAGGAAGCTTAACAGACATGAGAGAAACTATGCCATTGTGGAGAAAGAGTGCTAGACTATCAAGTGGGCCCTAGAGGCCCTGAAATACTACTTGTTAGGGAGGGCACCGATCATGCCCCGCACAGATGGATGTGTGACAACTGAGAAAAAATAGTCTGGTGACAAGGTTGCTTCTGACACTACAAGCATTCAAGTTTACAGTGGAACATAGGGCAGGAAAGCTCTAGAGCAACACGGATACCCTTTCCCGAGTCCACTGTATGGTTGGGACAGTTGCTCAGCTGCAGGGGTTTGAACAGAGGGGGGGGGGGGG
>BLSH010233823.1:655811-665922 GCA_018402905.1 Glandirana rugosa | reverse complement strand
TTACTGTGTAAATGTCATTGGCAGTGAAGGGGTTAACCTGCAGGGGGCGCGCTAAGGGTTAACTATGTTCCCTGGGCGTGTTCTAACTGTATGGGGGATGCCCTAACAGGGGAAGGGAAGTTATCACAGCCTTCACGTAAATGAAGGCTGTGATCACAGCCCTTCCCCCTCACACAGAGCGGAGGTCCGTGTTTACATACACGGACCTCCGCTCATTCGCTCCGGGGGGGGCATCGTGGGTGGCCGGCGGCAATCGAAGCCGCCGCACCCGCTCCCTGGCCCCCCCTGGACACAGTGAGCGCGCGGGCGCGCCTCCGGCGGCGCGCGCGCGCTCACTATACACGTTCCCGCAGCCGCCGTCGTATGACGGCGATTTGCGGGAACGTGCCACTTTGTCGCCGTCAATCGCCGATCGGCGGTCGGCAAGTGGTTAAAGAACACAACATACAGAGATATGGGAAATAATTATAGATACTGGCACACGTACACCTACACAGAACCCGCTGAACAGCGGATGCTCCACACTGGGAGCAGAACATGTCGCCGATGTGCGGTGGCCCCGCCCACCCGATAAACAGGGAAGAGGGGGCAGCAAGGGAGGAAACCCCCCAAACACATTGCAGCTCCAGGAAGAAAGACAACGAGCCTCAGCCATCCGAGGAGAGCAGCCATATAGAGACAAATCGAAAGCCAACCAAAACCAGAAATAGTTAGAAATAAACAAATCAGTTAGCATGAGTGGCTACATAATAAAGAATATAATTAATATAGCCTATGGAATGTGAGACCCGAGGACAGCAATAGACCAAAAGGGGCATATAGGTGTCTTCCACCTGGGTTCATATAAGAAAAAGGAGAATGGCCTAAGGCTGCCTCTACTTATGACAAACCTCCATTTCATTGGATGTGTATCCCTGCTTTGTGGGGGGGGGGTAAGAAATGGTCCTCCCAAAACGGAAAATTGTATGCTCACCTTTCCATAATTTTCCTTTCATGGCAGCATTCAAATGGTTGTGGCTCCGCCCCCTCATCCTGTTAGAACTGATTAGTTATAAATCAAAGAGAAACCCGGCTCACAGCATTCTCTGTAGCTCTCACCATTTTGGGTGGGAATCTGTATGCTGCCATGAAGATGCACCAGGAAAAGAAAATTACGGAAAGGTGAGTATACAATTTTCAGTTTTCCTGGCGCATCATGGCAGCATACAATAGGAATTAACTCACTAGATGGGAGAGCCCAATAAACAAAATTTGTAATAATCAGTAGCGTAAGTATATGCCTGCACAATAATCTTTCCAAAATTCTGCTGTCATGATATGAGCCTGGTCCACCTAATAAAGTGTAATGAAGGTGTTCCAGGAGGACCATATTGCTGACTTGCAAAATAGCCTCAAGAGACACTCAGCACTGCTCTGTCCACAGAGTTGCCACTGCTTTGGTTGAATGTGCTCTTAAAGCAGAGTTCCATCTAAAAGTGGAACTTCCACTATAAGTGATGGTGACCCCCTGACATGCCACAATTGGCATGTCATTTTCTTTTGAGGGGGGAGCCGGTACCCAGTTTTCATAAGTGCCTCACTTCTACTTCCTCTTCTGGTGCCGCAGTGCCAGAAGGAAGTTCACCTCTTCCCCATCCCTCCCTAAAATCTTCTGGGACACAGGTCCAAGAAGGTTGCCCGGCCATTCACAACACGCAGCGTGGCTCATGCCGGGAGCGCGCACAGGGGACGACGTCCTTGGACGTCGTCCCGGCAATTCAGATACACGCTGGAGCCGTACTTCGGCAATAGCGCGGATCTGGAGGGGTTAATGATGCATCCACCATTGGAGGTGAAAGCAGCAGATTGACCTTTGACCCTTTCAAGGTATTCAGTTTTGGCAACCTGTTGTTTATACAGGCCTTTTTCTCTGGACCCTGCCATTCTGCCTGGATTACCTCCTGCAGTTCTTCAATGAAGGGAAATAAGACCAGATCTCTCTTGAGATTTGGGAAGTACTTTCTAACCTTGTGGAGTTTCTTCCACTTCACCCCAGGCAATTGCCTTCTTAACTTCCCTTGCAAAAGGCTTTGTTAGGCAAAAGTCAAAGCCTGTGGTTCCTTTAATGTCTTTGTCCTCCCATAAGCTCTCCAATTCGGACGCCAACTGCTGGCTCTGGTTGGCAGTGCTAGGCAATTTAGCGCCGACTGAGTAGCGGCTTCATGTATCAACTCTTTGGCCAATTCTGCCATCTGTTCCTTACCTACTAGCTTGTCAGGCAATGGCTTTCTACCACAAACACAGTAACTATTAGGTAACTCACACTGGGATTTCATTTTGCAGTATGCATGCTTTGTCATTTCTTGCTGCACAGACTTGCGTATCTTTCTCTTTTCAATGTAATTTTAATTACTAACACCAGTATGCATGTGGGTGGAGGGTGTATATCTTGATACTGAGGTCCAGTTATGCTGCCATGATGCGCCAGTAAAACAGAATTGCACACTTAACCACTTAAGGACCGGAAGGATTTCCAGCTTTAGGTCCGGAGCCCTTTTTGCGATTCGGCACTGCGTCACTTTAACTGAAAATTGCGCGGTCGTGCGACGTTGTACCCAAACGAAATTTGCGTCCTTTTTTTCCCACAAATAGAGCTTTCTTTTGGTGGTATTTGATCCCCTCTGCGTCATTTCTGATCGCCGCTATAAACAAAAGAAGAGCGACAATTTTGCAAAAAAAAAACAAATTTCTTACTTTTTGCTAAAATACAAATCCAAAAAAAAAATATAAAAAAACATTTTTTTTCACCGTTTTTGGCCGATTTATATTCTTCCTCATACTTGCGATAAAAAAAATCGCAATCGGCGTTTATTGATTGGTTTGCGCAAAAGTGGTCGCGTTTATGGATGATGAGAATTCATTTTTGGGGTTTTTATTTTTTTTTTACTATTAATGGCGGCGATCTGCGATTTTTAGCGGTACTGCGATATTTCAGCGGACATGTCGGACCATTTTGACACTTTTTTGGGACCATTGGCATTTATACAGTGATCAGTGCTATAAAAATGCACTGATTACTGTGTAAATGCCATTGGCAGTGAAGGGGTTAACCTGCAGGGGGCACTCTAAGGGTTAAGTATGTTCCCTGGGCATGTTCTAACTGTGGGGGGACTGCCCTAGCTGGAGAAGGGAAGTGGTCACAGCCTTCATATACAGGAAGGCTGTGATCACAGCCCTTCCCCCTTCACAGAACGGAGGTCGAAGCCGCCGCACCCGCTCCCTGGCCCCCCCAGACACAGTGAGCGCGCGGGCGTGCCTCCGGCGGCGCGCGCGCGCTCACTAGGCGCAATCACGCGGCCGCCGTCATGTGACGGCGATCCGCGTTACAGAGCCACTTTGCCGCCGTCAATTGCCGATTGACGGTCGGCAAGTGGTTAACCTGTAGGTAAATAAGACAACCAGAACCTTCCCTAAATGGAAGTGAGGGTATTAAAATTAAAGTTTGAAGTGCCTCCACTCTGGGCAGGGCCCTTGTAAACAGAGGGATTTTCCTTCCTGGGAAATTAACCAGTAATCTAATCAAAGTAATTGGAAAAACGATTGCCACCAGCATATAACATTAGCCAAAGGCATATAGAAGTACACAAGTATACAACTAAAACAGGACTCTTGATGGAATTGTGCACATAAACCTAGATATATACAGTATACAGTTATCTGTAGATACCTCCAGGTGAATGTTGCAGCAAAGTCCCTTTGCAGGGGCCCCTGAGAATTATGCAGTGTCTGCCTTTGTGTCGGAGAAATGAAGAAACATCTGCAGTGCTGAGGAAGAACTGCCTGGAATGCAGTCCTAGTTATCTGGCCATAGTCATCTCTTCTGATCTGGTATTAGTAGCATGGACAAACCATGTGGCTGAGACCTTCCCTCTCTCTCTTCAGTTCCTCCTTACAGGATCTTTTCCCAACAACTCCAGAGTCAATTATATATATTACAGTGTTATACTGGCAGATGACATTAGAAGGCAGCAGATCCCTACAGATGCCTGCTGGGTAGAGCTTGGTTTAGAAAGCTCAAATTTCAGGGGTACACAGAAGAGGCTTTTCTTGCTAACAAAAGTAAAAATAACAACCAACTTGTTTCTACTCTTAAGTGGCCAATAAATATTGCATGGCCAACCTAACTGCTAGTCTTTTGCACAAACAATGTTTATACAGACATGCAGGGAGAAATTTACTAAAACTGGCACCCACAGAATCTGGTGCAGTTGTGCGTAGCAACCCATCAACTTTAGCTTGTTCAAATAAGCTTTGACAATACAACCTAGAAACTGATTGGTTACTATGGACAGCTGCACCAGATTCTGTGTGCACCCATTTTAGTAAATCTCTGCCACAATTTCTTTAGGGAAAACAGAACTTTTTTTTACCAACAGATTATTATCATAATAGTAATAAGCATTACTATTTTATTTTCATTACTTACTACAGGTTACACTGTTAAAGCTGAATTCCAGGCAAATATAAAACCCAAATAATGAAGCCTGTATGTATTAATACTTTATTCAATTTATAAATAAAAGTAAGTACTTGAATTTGGCTTGGTATCAGCCTCTTGCAATATAGCTCAGGCTAGGAATAGTTGAAGCATGTGATAACAAGGAGAATACTGCTAGAGGGAGAGAGCAGAGTGACAGAGAGATGAGCTCATCATTCTTCTCCTTCTGTGTCCAGTCCAGTCACAGGCTAGGGGCAGTGACAAGGCCTGCATGTTTTACCTAACTGCAGCAGAGACAGAATAATTCTCCTGCCCTTCCAGACAGCCATACGTGGTGTGCCAGAAATGCGTAAAAGCCCTGTGCACAAGATCCGAATATCGGACGAAATCAGCAGGTACAATAGGAAGCGGCCAACATTCGGCACATGTGTATAGGTCCTTGTTCGGTCTTGAGATCGGCTTCTATCAAATGAGCATGCTAGAAAACCAGCAGCCGATTGGCATCCAATCAGCGCTTGCAGCCATTGTGGGTTGTGTTGTGGCGGGGGGGTGGTCCTATGTTGACCTCCTACTGGGTTCCCCAGAGAATTCAATGCCCCATAAGCCCAGCACCTGGGTGCTGGAAAACTGGCGTTGGATACAAAAAGCCAAGCAGGTGGTGCTGAATTGACACAGGGACTTGGCTGAGGACATCGCCCTAAAAGAACTGCCATTGTCAATGGGAACGCACCTCCTATCGGGTTGAAAAGCAGCCCTTCCCTCCAACTCCAGTTTATGACATGATATTGGAGGGTCCTAGCCCTATCATTAGACAGCTTCACCGCAACCTGTTGAGACCTTCTTTGTTAAGTAGTGACTACCCTTCCAAACCTGATAGAGAAGACTCAGACTCCATGGCCATCCCTCCTGTGCCCAACGAATGGTACCTGCCTCTTTTTGTGCTAGAGAATCCAGCCCTGGCAGACTCAGGAGAAAGGAAGCCTAAGTGCTAAGTACTGTGTCTGTGGACAGCCCAGAGGCACTTGCAGCCCAGGTGACCATCTAGGCTGCTTCAAGGAGCCAGCTTCGAGCCTTGGTGAAGAGAAAGTGGCTGCTCCCAACGACTCCCATCTACCCAAGGCTCCGGAACTACCAGCAGGAGATGACTATGCAAATAGAGATTCGGAAGACACTGAAACTCGCCTCCCCAAGATGTCTAACCATGAGCAGCTTCCTGCAAAGTAAGCTGATTATATTGTTTGAAATGTTTTTGCCATTGCCTTAACCACTTGCCGACCGAGCACAGCCTTTTAACGGCGGAAGTGTGGCGCTGTCTCACAAATCGCTGTAAATAAGCGGCGATTCGTGCATGCGCAGCTAGGGGGCGAGAGCGTGCCACCGCCGGCGCGCTCTCATGCCCGGTGCACTCTGCAGGAGCGTGCCTGCGGCTCGGGCGGACCCAAGGTCCGCTGGCGAGCCGCGATGAGCTGCCAGAGGGAAAGAACGGGGAACCGCCAATGTAAACATGGCGGTTCCCTATTCTGACAGATGGCATATAAGAAATCTACTGATCCCTGTCACTGGGATCAGTTAGATCTCTTATGCCCATAGCAGCCCAGCCCCCTCACAGTTAGAACACACCTAGGGAACACAGTTAACCCCTTCCCTGCCCCCTGCAGGTTAACCCCTTCACTGCCAATGTCATTTATACAGTAATCAGTGGATATTTAAATTTCTGATTGCTGTATAAATGTCATTGGTCCCAAAAAAGTGTCAAAAATTTTCGACATGTCCGCCCTAATATCAAAGTCCCGATAAAAATCGCAGATCGCCGCCATTACTAGTGAAAAAAAAATGTAAAAACGCCATAGATTAATTGTCATGGTTTGTAAACGTGGTAACTTTTGCGCAAACCAATCAATAAGCACCGATTGCGATTTTTTTTTACCAAAAATATGAGGAAGAATATAAATAGGCCAAAACCAATGAATAAATTTGTTTTTTTATATATTTTTTTTTTGGATCTGTATTTTAGCAAAAAGTAAGAAATATTGTGTTTTTTTTTTTTTTGCAAAATTGTCGATCTTTTTTTGTTTCTAGCGGTGATCAGAAATGACGCAGAGGTAAGCAAATACCACCAAAAGAAAGCTCTATTTGTGGGAAAAAAAGGACGCAAATTTTGTTTGGGTACAACGTCGCACGACCGCGCAATTGTCAGTTAAAGCGACGCAGTGCCGAATCGCAAAAAGTGCTCTGGTCCTACAGTGGGAAATCCTTCCGGGGGTGAAGTGGTTAAAGTGGATGTAAACCCCCAAAAAAATATTTAATTAATAATTCTGACTGGTAGAGTATAGCATGTCATGCCATCTGTGCCCAGTCTTGACACAAAGAGTTAATCCAACTGTGAGTAATGACCTTAACTTTTTTCAGGAAGAAAAAGTCCAACTAACAGGGAAATACACAGAGTATCAGCCCCATGCTCTGTAAGTGACAAGCAATTTGCTTATCTCCTTCACAGATCAGAGAAAGTTTTACACTCCCCTCTCCCTCCCTCCTCAATCCTTCAGTATAGAGGTGGGTGGGGAGGCTTGTGACATCACAACTCCACACACCAAGTTCCAGCAAACAGAGCCACTCACGGATTTCAGTGTTTTACACAGCTGCAAGTGCTTACAGGAAGGACATCTGTAAGTTAGGGATATATGCAAGAGGCTTGCATGTATATATACAGTACATTAATACTGTGCCATTAGTTTATACTGGGTGAGTGATGGGTTTACATCTACTTTAACCACTTCAGCCCCGGAAGGATTTCCAGCTTTAGGACTGGAGCACTTTTTGCGATTCGGCGCTGCGTTGCTTTACCTGACAATTGCGCGGTCGTGCGGCGTTGTACCCAAACGAAATTTGCGTCCTTTTTTTCCCACAAATAGAGCTTTCTTTTGGTGGTATTTGATCACCTCTGTGTCATTTCTGATCGCCGCTATAAACAAAAGAAGAGCGACAATTTTGCAAAAAAACCCAAATTTCTTACTTTTTGCTAAAGTACAAATCCAAAAAAATATATAAAAAAACATTTTTTTTCATCGGTTTTGGCCGATTTATATTCTTCCTCATATTTGTGATAAAAAAAATCGCAATCGGCGTTTATTGAATGGTTTGCGCAAAAGTGGTCGCGTTTACGGATGATGAGAATTAATTTCTGGGGTTTTTATTTATTTTATTTTTTAATAGTAATGGCGGCGATCTGCGATTTTTAGCGGTACTGCGATATTTCAGCAGAACATTTTGACACTTTTTTGGGGCCATTGGCATTTATACAGCGATCAGTGCTATAAAAATGAACTGATTACTGTGTAAATGCCATTGGCAGTGAAGAGGTTAACCTGCAGGGGGCGCTCTAAGGGTTAATAGTGTTCCCTGGGCGTGTTCTAACTGTGGGGGGACTGCCCTAACAGGAGAAGGGAAGTGATCACACCTTCAATGTAGAGGAAGGCTGTTATCACAGCCCTTCCCCCTCTCACAGAACGGAGGTCTGTGTTTACTTACACGGACCTCCGTTCTTTCACTCCGGGGGGGGGGGCATCGCGGGTGGCCGGCGGAGATCGACTCCGCCGCACCCGCTCCCCGGCCCTCCCCGGACACAGTGAGCGCGCGGGCGCGCCTCCGGCGGCGCGCGCGCGCTCACTGGGCTCGATCTCGCGGCCGCCGTCGTATGACAGCGTTTTGCGCTATCGAGCCACACTGTCGCCGTCAATTGCCGATTGCCGTTGTTCATTCCTGTATTGCAATCCCATGGACAGCATCTGTCAAAGGGGGGGGGGGTGTAGGCAGGTGCAGTCTATTTTCTCCTCGGCAGGTGGCGCTCATCTGTAGCAGCAAAGCAGGTGGATGAGGAAATCTAGAGCACTCTCTTTCCTCTCTGATCTCCTTGATCATAGGGAGGCAGCATTCGATTGGATGGCATCCTATGTGGCATTAGTGACCCTGGTTCCTGGCTTTGGTGTGCATTTTGCATGTACATAGAGTATGGACAGATCACCCGTCTGTGACAGACAGTGCTTAGCATCAGGGAGAGGTACCAGGCAAATAGGGAAAGGAAGGGAACGTGCAGGGACATGCCATCCTTCCCAGAAGCCTCCTCATTTGAGTAAAGACCGGCCAGGCTCCATTCCACCCGTGGAGACAGACGCTGTCAGCACACATAAAACCTACTGCTGATACTCATCACTGAACATCTGAACATTCTGTGAGTGTACCCAGTCGGGTTGTCTTCCTGCCGGCTAGTTGTGCATTTCTGAACTTAATTTTCAATACAGTTCTGTTATCTTCTACTGGGCTTACTGCTGTTGTACCACACTGCACCTCCCCACATGTTGGCCATTTATTATAACTGTTTTTGATGCATTTTGGATACTGCAACTCATTTGACTTTAGTTTCTTTCTTTCATTCTTTCCAGGACCAATGGAATGGACAACAATAGACTCGTGTAATGGCAAAGAACAATCTCCAATAAATATTATTTCAGAAGAAGCCATTAACAAACCTCTAGGTCCCTTTAAATTTAGCAATTACAATGCTACAAATGACTTTGTACTCACTAACAATGGCCATTCAGGTACGTTTCCCTGCAATGTATACATACATTCAAGTTCTTTCTATAATATAAAACATGAAAGTGACATACAAGAGGCTATTTCCAATTTTTACAAATCACAATGTTCCACTTATAAGGAACCTGCTGTAAGAGAAATGTGTAGGCTGCCATTGTTGACTTTCTGAAAAGGTTAGCTTTATGGCAGTCATGTGGATCCTCTGGCTTTTAATGCTGAAGTTTAACTGAAAAAAAAAAATCCCTACATCTTTAGTCACATCACTTACCTTTAATCAAGTATGGCTGTCGTTGTGCAGGCAGCTGGATCCTGGAGAAGTCTTCACTGCAGGGCTGCCTGTCTGTCCGTCTGCTGTCCTTTTCCTGTCTCTGAACTTCTGGTGCTGCAATGGTTAAAAGAGAAATTCGGGCTTCAGAAAAAAACCCTTATATTCACCTAGGTGGCTGCAGCATCGATCCGATGCTGCATATGTCCCCCAGCGCCTAAGCCTGAGAACCAAGTGATCAAAGACCACTGATTGCTCTGTTCTCACTGGAGTGCCAGGCTGTGGAGGGGCGAGAGCTGCTAGCTCAGTCTCTCAGTGGCTCACTGAGAGGCTGATCAGCTACCAGTCCATGCATCTGGATGAATCCCAACTGTAAATTTGGGATCTTTCCTGAGCCAGTCGGCCAGGTCCGAGTCCTTTCTAGGGTTTAAATGTCAACCCTAAGTAGGTCTACGTACCTGACCATCGACTAGTCGGAGAGTCACTCGGTGACTCTCTGACTCGATCGTCGAGAGCGGGGAGGTGTCGGACCGTGAGGTCACTCTTGTCTCGTTAGTCACCAGAAACTAGTGAACCAAGAGTCCGAATCCGCGACCCCCTGTATACGTCGTAGCCTAGCTACGACGTCGGTGGATCCACTTATATTCCCAAAAAAAGACTTCGGGCTTAAAGAGAAAATTGGTAACGTCGTGGTCTTCAAGTCTCTGTCCTTTTCCTGTCGTCTGCCTGTCTGTCCGTCGGGACGTCACTTCTGAAGAGGTCCTAGGTCGACGGAC
>BLSH010233823.1:636539-650655 GCA_018402905.1 Glandirana rugosa | reverse complement strand
GTCATGGGGAACTTCTCCTGTTAGAAGAGATTTATTTAAAAGATTTGTTAATGGTCCAACAACTATATCGCAAAGTTCTCTTAGAACTCTGGGATGCATACCATCAGGGCCCATTGCTTTATTAAGCTTTAACCGAGCCAGTTCCTCAGCTACCTCTGTCTCCAGAAATCCTAGAAATGAACCATTGTTACTAGAACCAATATGATTCCCTAACTTGTTATCATTAGTGCAGTCTGTTTCTGAGAAGACTGAACAAAAGTAATTGTTTAAATGGTTTGCTACATCCTGGTCTCCCTCAACATATGTGTTGTGCCCAGTTTTAATTTTGGTGATCCCATTGTATTTTTTCCTTCTATCACTAATGTACCTAAAAAAAGGTTTTATCTCCTTCCTTAATAGCAATTTCCTCCTCTTTCTGTGCTTTTGCAGCACCAATAATGTGTTTGGCCTCCTTTTGTCTATTTTTATACTCCTCTCTGTCAGCTGCACCTCCTGTTTCCTTGAATCTTCTATATGCCATTTTTTTTTCTTTACTATCCTACTTACCTCTTTGGTGAACCATATTGGTTTTTTCTTCCGTTTATTCTTACTAACTTGCCTGACATATAATCTAGTTGCCTCCAAGATGGTAGACTTTAATAGTGCCCACTGATTACTTACACATACACTGGGGGGTCAGGAGGGCATAGACTGGGGGGGTCAGGAGGACATACACTGGGGGGTCAGGAGGGCATAGACTGGGGGGGTCAGGAGGACATACACCAGGGGCAGTCACAATGCTTTAATCAGTTCAATTTCTCACTGGTCTGCATGAAAAGGAGATGCAATCCAGTTTGTCATCTAACAGCACCTCTATGCTAAGCTGCAGTAACTCAGCAGACTCAGCATAGAGGTGCCTGTAAACTAGTGCATGACGATTACGATGTATTGCTAGCTGAGCTTACCTCGAGGAGCACTCACTCGGCTCCCTCTGCTCAGCTGCTCACACCTCCATCTTCCAAAGCGCCGCGATCTCAGAGTCGGAGCACAGGCACACCCTCATCCCGCCAACTCAAGCATCAGCCTGCTAGGGGAGGTACAGGGGGCGGAGAGTGCAGTCCCGACATGACTAGGCTGCGTTTCATGCAGAGAATGGCTGTGAGCTGTCCTGACCGCGGCTCTGGTTTGCCGGGACGCGCTCGGCCTCGGAGTCTGTAATAATTTCTCGGGGGGAGCAATTGCCCCGTTGCCCCCCCCCTGGATCCGCCCCTGAGGCAGATGCTGGTAAGTTTAAAGTGGTTGTAAAGGCAGAAGGTTTTTCATCTAAATTCATTCTAGGCATTAGGATAAAAACAAAATCCTTCTGTGTGCAGCAGCCCCCCTCAGCCCCCTAACACTTACCTGATTCCCATCTCTATCCAGAGATGTGCACAAGGGCCTCAGTTGTCCGGGACTCTCCCTGCTGATTGGCTGAGACACAGCAGTGGCGCCGTTGGCTCCCACTCCTATCAATCAAAGTCATTTAGGCAATCAGGAGAGAGAGGGGACGGGACCGAACCGTGGCACTGTGTCTGGATAGACATAGGGAGCTGCAGCTCAGCTCGGGTGCCCCCATAGCAAGCTGCTTGCTATCGGGGCCCTCGACAGGAGGGAGAACCAAGGAGCGACAGGGAGGGACCAGAGAAGAGGAGGATCTGGGCTGCTCTGTGCAAAACCACTACACAGAGCAGGTAAGTATAACATGTTTGTTATTTTTAAAGAAGAAAAAAAACAAGACTTTACAATCACTTTGATCATTTATTGTCTATATCACTTTTAAGTGATTCTTGTGGTGTGATATTTGTAGCTCAGTTTTTAGGCCAACCCACCTGCAAATTTATTTTTTTAACTATATTTTATATTACAGAGATTGCAATAAAATGATTTAGACTCTGTTTTGTTATTATCAGCAGTGGAAAATGAGTGATTTAGGTTAACCTCTCTTGTCTTGTACCATTGTCACTGAGACAGAAAAGCAAGGGGAAATCCAAAAATTTAGAGTTGTTACCAGAGTGAGCGGTGAGAGTAAATGAGTCAGTAAAATGAGGATAAAGCTCTGGTGGAAATTCCCCCTCTCTTTTCCTATTTTTTATCTCCAGGACAGAAAGTGCAGGTAAAGCCCAATACACACTACTATTTTTTTTTTGCTCAACCTGGCGCGCTGAATGAAAAAAAGACTGACAGCTCAGGAGGAGCTGCTGTACTAACTATGCAATGTTAGTGCAGCAATCTCCCCCCGCTGAGCTATTGTGTTCTGACAGGGGGGGTGGCCCTTCACCAGAAAAAAACAGTCAGCGCTCTCAGCCAATCAACAGACCTTTTTTGGTCATGCACCTTCGACAGAAGCCAGCTGACTATTTATTGTCTATTTTATCATTTTAGTTTTTGGTTTGTGAGTGCTGCAATTGTTATATACATTTATCTATTGTGCCAAGTATCTGGGTATAGTGTCAGCAGCTGATACAGTATATACTTATATTTACCTGAGTGCAGATATTTCACTTCTATCTTTAGAAACTACCATATATATATTTGGAAATTGATTGATACTGATGTACTACAGGCCTATCTAACTTCTTGAGGCCCTAAAATGCCAGTACAGTACAAATACCTCCAAATGACCCCTTTTTGCAAAGTAGACAGTCCAAGGTATTTAGTAAAAAGCGTAAGCATGGCATGTTTTTTATAGGTGTAATTTTTTGTCACAATTTATTTTTTTTACATAATTTGTCACCTATTCAGTACCGCATTATCATATGTCTGGTGTGGTGGTGATCAGGGATACTGACTGGTGACAGTATGTAAAAAAAATAAAAAATTTGTTTAGTGAATTTTTTAACATTTTTTTCCTTTTTTTTTACAATTTGTTCTTACATACTGTCATTAGAGTAGTTCAGAGTCACAATAGTGACACTGCACAATTCTGGGGGGTGATCGGGGACTTTTTTTTTTTTTACATTGTGATTGCTTGTTACAGTGATGATCACTATAACAGCAATTGTTTGAACTGTCATGAATGGCTTTCATTCATGACCTAATGTTTACTATTGTGATGCTGTGGTTGGCCACAGCTATCACATGGTACAGGGTGCTGTGATTTGCTTAGGTACCATGTGATCACTGGTGACCAATCACAGATCACACACAGTAGTAAACAATGATGTCATGAATGGATTCCATTAATGACTGTTGTTTACTGTCATGTGATCGCCACTGGCCCGTCCATCAGGGTGCACGGGCGCCGCCCCCTCTCTCCTGTCACCCCTCTATGTCATGGATAGATTCATGCATAGCATGAATTTATCCATGACTGCCCATGACCACCCCACCCACTTAGTGTCTGATTTGTCTGACACAATGTCGCAGTCCCGCTAAAAATCGCTGATCGCCGCCATTGCCAGTAAAAAAAAAAGAAATAAAAATTCCATAGATATATCCCATAGTTCATAGACGCTATGACTTTTGCGCAAACCAATCAATATGCGCTTAGTGGGATTTTTTTTACCAAAAACATGTAGCAGAATACATTCTGGCGTAAATTGATGAATAAATTTGATTTTTTTTACTGGGTATGTTTAATATTATAAAGTAAATTGGGTTATTTTTTTTAATTGCTGGCCTTTTTTTACAGTGCAAAAAAAAAATTAAAAAAGGTAATCAAATAGAACGAAAAGAAAGCTCTATTTGTGGGGAAAGGGTATCAATTTTATTTGGGTACAGTGCTGCACAACTGCGCAATTGTCAGTTAAAGTAACGTAGTGTCATATTGCAAAAAATGGCCTGGTCATGAAGGAGACAAAACCTTTCGGGGCTGAAGAGGTTAAGGGCTCTCTGCAAGTAGAGATGTTGCTTTCTAAATCGTTAGTATGCAGAAGCAGCCAACAGGTACAGAACGAGAGCTGAGCTTTCTAAGTAGAGGCATCAGCATGCTCTTTATACAATTTAGTATGAAATCACTCAGTATTAAAATGTATTTGAAAAATATGGATTTCATAAATATAACAACACGAAATATCAGTTAATAAAATGACAAGTAAAAGCAATACAATAAACACTAATACAATGCTTCTTCTTTTTGTTTAGCTTCATATAGTTCACACGTTAATGTCCAGCAGCCGGTCAGAATCTGGTGGAGATATTACTGGGGGAGGAAGAACAACTGCTGTGCTTGCATTCTTTATTGAAGTATGTTTAACAAATACATTACCCTAATCTCTATGTGTTTTTAATGTAATAAAATAAAATACACAGTTAAAAACGTAGTAAACGTGAATAAAAATTGTGAATTGAAAGTGATCTCAATGACAATGTTTTAAGTCCTCTAGAAGCTTTCACCCCTATGCTTCTGCAGAAGAATATTCTGTCTCATTTGCTACTAAAATCAATCTATTCTTAGTAGAATGGACATACCTTTGTGTAAACAAACAACGAACAAAGGGATCCACCCAAAGTAAATTATATAGTAGTATTTCCCCCTCTCTTCAGATATACCAACCCAGCACACCCGGTGTAAGGGCTGGTATCTCTATTGCAGAAGGGCTGGCAAATGTGCAGCTGCCTACTGGACCGGTGTCAGTCTGTTTGCACTAATCCAGTGTTTTAAGAGGTGGAATAAAAAGAGGAAGGGTAAAAAAGGAACAATGTCAAACTTTACAAAATACCACACTGTATTTGGAGGGTCTAAACTTGTTCACACTTCTTTTGCCCAATGTAGAATGTGAATTTAGGTGGGTTTACATGCAAATTCCCTGAGGATGTAGGGAAGTATGGGGGGCACTTTAAACTGGAAGTAGGTTATTTGCACCTCTTAGCCATCCACAGGGCTGAATTTCTGCCTCCAGGATAATGTATTTTGCCCCCCACTACTATTTTACTAGGGCTGTGGGCAGAGAAGATAAAAGGTAAAGATTTCCTAGATCTTTACACCTATACCTACCTCTATAACTAGATGAGGAAATACTGTTGCCCTACTCTGCTAGTAGTTTGGTCATAGGCATGCAGAACCAGGGCATTGCATGCAGGGACATTGCCCCAGCAGGTTCAGCCTCTCCTAGGGTTAGAGGGTCCAGACAACTTGAGGTAAATCCCCCTAAAACCTGGACGCTCTGTGAGCCAGGACTGTGGGCGATATGCTTAAACAGCATGCTTCCATCTTAAGTGTGGCGGCAAGATGCCTTTTTTCATACTTTCTCTTCTTTAATACTTCTCTTTCCCTGGGAGCTGCACAGCTCTCATTTGTTCTGACAGCTGGGGGCTTACATTCCAGGTGGGCAGGGCAGAGAGGTCAGCTGCCGCCCGTCGAATAGCAATGGCACAAGAGCTCAGCTGGCTCCGGTGCTCAATGCCAAAGCATGTATGTCCCTGGGGCGGTAAGCAATGAAAGGAATTCTTTTATTCTTACATTATGGAGATACTTGTTCGCTTAACTTTCCTAACTGCCTCTCTCTTGTTCATGCCCCCTAACCCCAGCT
Source organism: Glandirana rugosa (assembly GCA_018402905.1). Taxonomy (NCBI): domain Eukaryota; kingdom Metazoa; phylum Chordata; class Amphibia; order Anura; family Ranidae; genus Glandirana; species Glandirana rugosa. Next base: position 645,166 of record BLSH010233823.1, on the reverse strand, counting down.
CTATATGACTTTGGAGATTCTGCTGCCTGGGCTGCCATCCTGTTGAGCCTAAGCTCTCTCCCATGTAGCACTTCTTTTAAAGGGTCAGCGGCAAAAAAAAATAGGAAGAAGGGGGTGAACTGACTTTTTGTATGGAGCTAAAAAAATGCTATTTTCTTCTGTCTTTTCATGTGGCATGACATGTGGTAAAATAATGCTACACCGCTATACTTAAGGTTGTGCCTTTTCCATTAATGACAGAAATTCAGGAATTGATAGAGAATGAATAAGAAAAGCTAGAAAAAAAGGTTAATATTCAAAATAGATTTGCCAAGTTGTACCTATTAAGATCTTCGGATGCCTTATTATGGGAAACTCTACCAGGAATGGACACAGGTCTTCAACGCCTAGAGAGGCATGTTTTTCTCCCTTTAGAAGATTCCGTCTCTTTAAAAGACCCGATGGATAGACGGACGGACACTGACCTAAAAAGGATCTACTGAGTGGCGGGCACAGCTTGTCAGCCAGCAATAACCCTGACCTCTATTTCTAGAGGTCTTAAGGTATGGGTCTCAAATGTGCATACAGCGATAAGATCTGGAATGGAGCCAGCCAAAATGATTACAGCTCTGGAGGAGCTGCATTTGACAGCAGCCTTCAGGTGAAACTAATGGCGCACCCTGTCACAGCAAAAAGAGCCTTATGGCTGTGACACTCGTTTTGTGGATGGTACGTCAAAGCAAGCCCTCTACAAAATCCCATTCAATGGAAGGGTATTATTTGGTAAAACCCTTACGAAGCCATCAAGCGGGTCACCTGCAGAAAGTCTGGGCTATTGCCTCAAGTAAATAGGAAAAAGCAGAAACCTTTTCACTCAAATCAGTTCCAATTTAGGAGAGCTTGAGAAGCCAGATCTTGCAGACCAGGTCGCAAATATACTAGAACACAATGGAGGGGAACACAAAGCTCCTTCTTACGAGGCATAAAACCTAAGGCAGCACAGGGGACCAAAAAAGCTGAGAAATCCTTTTGATGGGATGCCCATCCAGTCGCTCCCAGTGGGAGCCAGACTATTCACCTTTTGGAGGACTTGGATGGAAAATGTCACAGACCGTTGATTCCACAAGACTGTGAAGCAAGGATACTGTATAATTTTTCACAAAAAACTCCAAACATGTATGTTCAAACACAATGGCCAAAAGAATGAAAGAAAGACAGAATATTTCGAGAATACATAACAGAGTTGCATCTCATGAATGCCAATATACCTGATCTTATTGGTATGAAAAGCATTGGGAAATCCTAGGCCAGTCCTGGATTTAAAATTGTAAAACCCTGTTATTGAGCCAAAGAAATTCAAGATTGAGCCACTACATACCATCATATCAATAGTGTAACCAGGGAACTAGTTAGTATCCATGAGTTTAGTTGATGCGTACCTGCACGTGTCAGTCAAGAAACAATGTCTGAATTATCTAAGATTTGCGCTAGCGAGGTAGCAATTTGAATGTTTACCTTTCGGCATCTGCACAGTGCCCTGAGTTTTTTCAAAAATTCTGCCAGGTGTCACTGCAGTCATACGTCTATTGAAGATAAAAGTATTCCATTATCTGGGCAGTATCCTGGTTACCATCCATTCAAGCGAAGAGTTGGCCTTACATTGCAACACGGTCTTGGAAATGCTGACCAGCTTTGGCTGGCTAGTAAACAAGCAAAAAAATCAGCTTACGCCAGCAGAGGCAATGGAATACCTTGGTGTAATACTCCATACCCAAAACAGGCAGTTTTCTCTATTGTATCTCAAGATTGCGGAATTAATTTTGTTATGGAGCCTCCTTTACTTTCCGAAAGAGACTGTATGGTACTTCTAGGCATGTTCACAACAGCAATACCGGAAGTCCCATTTCACATGAGAGTCTTCCAGGTCTCCTTCCTAAGCCAGTGGAAGATTTTTTTGTGTCAGCACGCATCCATCAGAGTTTGGCTTGGTGGACATTGCCAAAGGATCCTCTCTTAGAGTATGCCTCTCAGTCTGGGAGGTTGGGTAGTGGTGGCTTCAGATGCCAGTCTCTGGGGGTGAGAAGCTCACTGCCTCTGGAGAGGAGTTCAAGGCAAATGGGATGTCATGGCGTCCAGGCACTCCAATCCCCTGCAGTTACAGGCAGCTTCCTAGCTCTGCTCTGTTCCCATAATCTTATTCAAGGGTTTTCACATCAAATTATTGCTGGACAACTGAATGGCAGTAGCCTACATAGCCTGGCAAGGGGGTAGCATGGGTCTACCCTTGCTACAACTAGCAACAATGATCTTTTGCTAGGCAGAGATGCATGTGGAGGCACTGACGCTAGCATATTAGCCTGGAGTTACAGGCAGCTTCCTAGCATATTTGCAAGGCAACCAGGGTCAGCTGGCAGACCAATTGAGCAAGGTTTTCCCAAAAAGCAACAAATGGTCAATCAACAGGAGGTACCTCAAACCATTTTTTTTTCATTGGGGTACGCCCTTCATAGATCTTATGACAACTCCATCAAACTTGCAAGTACCCAGATTCACAGGGAGATACAGATACAAGAAAGCATTAGTCCAAGATGTTTTCATTATTCTGTGGGATTACCCCCTAATTTGTGTGTTTCCTCCTGCCCAGCTGATGTTGAGGGCACTTCTGAAGATCTTAAAGGAGAAAGCTCATGCCATTCTAATTCTGCCCTATTGGCCACAGAGACCCTGTATCATATACGTGGTAGAAGAGCCTGAAATGATGAGGAAGGCCTCTCTTACACCTCTGTCTCTGGGTCCCTGGTAGTGTGAACAGAAGGAGCAGAAGTGCAGAGTGGCATGAGTGCCTGTAGGTCTTGCCAGTAGCAGAGCGGGTATCCATGCAAGGCTGGAGAGGTCATCAGTAGTCTTCAGTGTAGCAGATGAGCTGGTAGACAGCTGGTGGATGGCAAAATAAAGCAGGCTGGCTTTGGCGACAGCGAGCAGGTGAGGAATGCACTGGTAGCAGACTGTAGAACAGCAGGTACAGCAGGATGTGTCAGGAAGCAGAGTTAGGTGAGCCAGGTCATACACTGGCAGATCTGGTACAGAGGAGCAGGTAAGAGCATTGTGTGGGTACAAGCCAGGTCAGGAGCCAATCATTGGAGGTGAAGCAAATAGAGCAGACAGAAGTGGAGGACAAGGACAAGCTGGGGTCGGTGCAGGCAGAGTTCAGAGAGTGGTCAGACAAGCCGGGTCAGCAACTGGAATCAGCATATGGATTCATGGGGTCACAGGATACAGGGAAGGCTAAAAGACAAAGCAGCACTGGCTGAGCACTGACACAGTTTAAATAGCCAATTTTGGCTCCAAGATCAGTCATCTGTGCATGTTAGCACGCTGATGCGCATGTGTGCTCGCACCTCTGAGTGTGCCCATATGTATTAGCCAAATTTTATCTACTGGCATGCCCTTCCTGACACCCTGGTTTCCGTTTCTCCTGGGGATGAGCATCGGCCAGGTTACAAGCACAAAGGCTTTCAGACAAGGTGATTCAGACGCTATTAAAAGCAAGAAAGTCTTCAACAAATTCTACCTATAGCAGAATTTGGGCGAAATTAGTATCCATCATTATAGAGAATAACTTTTCTGTACTTGCTCCAAATTGCTTGGATATACTGGAGTTCCTACAGTCAGCCCTTAATATAGGTTTAGCATACAATTAAGTATCCACCTTGTCATCATTTAAAAGACATAAGTGGGCAGATGAACCATTAGTTAAACAATTCTTATGGGTGGCAATGCATATATGACCTCCCAGGAAAACCCTTTTTCCATCATGGGATTTGGGAATAGTACTAAAATTCAATAACAGCCACAGTTTACCCAGTCGAGTCTTGCTCACTTTGGTTTCTGATGATCAAGTTGGTATTCCTTACAGCCATCATATCAGCAAGAAGAGTATCAGAGCTGGCGGCCCTATCCTGTAAAGAACCTCTCTGTATCATCCTAGTAGACAAAATAATTTTACAGCCTTCACCAATCTTGTACTCAATGGTGATTTCCAGAGTCCATGAAAATTGGGAGGCAGTGCTCCCAGACCAGAGCGACCAGATCAACTGGACCTTAGGCCATTAAATGGTTAAATTGACTTCAATGTATCTACAACATCCTCATGGAATACGTAAAGGTGACAATCTTTTAGTTTTACCTTCTGGTCCACTTAAATGGGAACCAGCATCATCACAACCTATAGCTTCTTGGATCACAAAGACAATTGATGTGGTGTATAAAAAAACAAGGCTTTGCTCCTTCGCAACATATGCGAGCTCACTCAACAAGAGTGGTGGCAGCCTCCTGGGCAGCTTATGCCAAGGTATTAATTGAGGACACATGTAAGACAGCCACCTGGAGCTCCTGTGAAAAACCTTTGTTCAGCATTAGACGTAATTTTACCCAGCTTGGCGAGATTTGGAGCATCAGTGGTGTCAGCACCTTTCCAGCACAAAAAAAAATATTTTTGTGAAACAGCTTATTTTGAATTTCTTTTCTTTTAGCTCTCTTGATTTAGCTATGTTGTATCCCATTAGTGCTGATATGAGGTGGGCCAGGAAAACAAAAAATTTGTTACCTCGTACTTACCATGATTTTCCTTTCCTGACCAAGAAAGGAAAATTACAGTAAGTATTGAGCAACAATAGTTTGTTTTCTTGAGGGACACAGGTTCTATCCTCTGTGTCAAAGTATTATTGTTTTTTAATCTCCTGAAGGAGGCAGTATAACCAAAATGTCTAAGAATGACTATGTTCCTGTGTCCCACAATGGACTTCAGGAAAAAGATTTTATGGTAGGTATGAAAAACTTATTTTACTTATTAAAATACATTTCTACATTCTCATCTATTCTTTACAGGAATCAAAGGAAAGCAATAGCAAGTATGATGGCATAATTCAGGCCCTAAATGAGATCAGATCAAAAGGTATGACACAATTGACTGATTGAAATAAGTATTGAGAATATCATTTTTTTGAAGTAATGTGCAAGATTATTTACTTATTTGTAATTCTCATATTTTAACCACTTCAGCCCCGGAAGGATTCGTGCGGCGTTGTACCCAAACGAAATTTGCGTCCTTTTTTTCCCACAAATAGAGCTTTCTTTTGGTGGTATTTGATCACCGCTGCGTCATTTCTGATCGCCGCTATAAACAAAAGAAGAGCGGCAATTTTGCAAAAAACCCCACATTTTTTACTTTTTGCTAAAATACAAATCCAAAAAAATATATAAAAAAACATTTTTTTCATCGGTTTTAGCCGATTTATATTCTTCCTCATATTTGTGATAAAAAAAAAACGCAATCGCGTTTATTGATTGGTTTGCGCAAAAGTGGTCGCGTTTTCGGATAATGAGAATTCATTTCTGGGGTTTTTATTTTTTTAAATTTTTTACTAGTAATGGCGGCGATCTGCGATTTTTAGCGGTACTGCGATATTGCGGCGGACATGTCGGAACATTTTGACACTTTTTTGGGACCATTGGCATTTATACAGTGATCAGTGCTATAAAAATGCACTGATTACTGTGTAAATGCCATTGGCAGTGAAGGGGTTAACCTGCAGGGGGCGCTCTAAGGGTTAACTGTGTTCCCAGGGCGTGTTTTAACTGTGTGTGGGCTGCCCTAGCTGGGGAAGGGAAGTGATCACAGCTTCCATGTAGAGGAAGGCTGTGATCACAGCCCTTCCCCCCTCACAGAACGGAGGTCCGTGTTTACTTACACGGACCTCCGTTATTTCACTCCGGGGGGGGCATTGCGGGTGGCCGGCGGAGATCGAATCCGCCGCACCCGCCCCCTAGCCCTCCCCGGACACAGTGAGCGCACTGTGCGCGATCTCGCAGCCGCCATCAGATGACGGCGTTTTGCGCAGAGGAGCCACTCTGTCGCTGTCAATTGCCGATCCGCGGTCGGCAAGCGGTTAAAACACAACATTCTCACAGCCACGGCAGTCTTTGAGATGTCAGTACTAAAAAAATATATATATGCCATTGTTTAAAATCTTCATTAAGAAATAAAGTGAAACAACATCACTGTTACATTGCATTCCGTCTGTTTCATTCATCTGCAGTTCCAGTGGATGCCTCCTTTCCCACTTCTCCATTAGCTATTAATTTTGTGCTTTTTAATTATTTCTATTTTTTAATAATAATATCTATTTTATAATAATATTTTTAAAATATAATATTTAAGCTTTTTTTGTTTTAATTCATTTTGATCATGTTCACATGTAAAAAAATCTTTAAAAAAAACTCTGCAATGCTTTGTAGCAGAATCATAATGGTAGTGTCATTAAAAAGCGGATGCTGGCTCCCTAACAAACAGGAGGAAGCTGTCACATTTAGCAATGGTAATAATACCACTGCTAAATGTTTCACTTCACACTGCTGCTGGAGGTTCTCTCAGCCATGCGCACAAGATTCTCCATAGACTGCACACAGAAGTGTCCCTCATATTACACTATGTGCCCTGCTGGTCGAATAATTTTAGCCTATTAACTCTCATGGTTGAATGCTCTTAAGCGATTTTTCTCTGAAGATAGAATGTTAGGGGTTGTAACAGTCACCCGGTGAAAAACAGCAAACTATCACACACATATTACAAACATTCCAGGAATTATTCATTACGCTTGCATGACTGTTGAGACATTCACAAAGCAATTTTTTATTATAAATTGGCCCCTATTTGTTTTACAACTAACATTTTTTAAACATGCATTTTTAGGTTTGGTTGCATACTTTGTGTACGGATTAGAAAGAATGATGTAAAATCATTTTTTGAAAATCAATGTCCTCAAATGAAATACCTCATTTAGAATACTAGGCAGCCTGGGAGGACGCTGTTCTCCCCACAACTCTGCCTTCTCATGAAGATCTCAGACAAGCATTGTTGCTGTGTCATTGCAAACACACCCTGAGCGAGGCTGTTTTTTCCATCACTCCCTTGTTCATCCAATTGGGCTGCAAGCTCCTTACACTGCATACTCAATACACTTAGGCAGATGTAATCCCTCTGGTTTTGATATAATGTAAGACGTCACCTGTACTCCTCAGATTTCCTTTTTGGAGCAACAGTGTCTTTCCCTGTCATTTTGGCCCCTTCTGGAGGGCGGGGACATGTATTGGAACGCTTGTGTGGGGTGTGACATTGCTCTTGGGGCAACCTGCTGACCAATATTTCCATCTTGCACTTTTTACACCAAATTTATTGACTGCTGGTTCATTGATGTAGGCTCCCTTTGAGACATCTCTTTGGAACTAGATAACCTACTGTCCCTGATGAAAACTATCATTCAATGAAGTCAAAACGCGTTGGGTTTGTGTTGTACTTTACTGTACAGTTTCAATCAGGTCATCCAATGATACATTGACTGCAGTCTTTGACAGAGTGCAAAATCAGGTGCTGCTCTGCACAGAAACCAATTAGCTTCCAAGTTTCTTTGTCAGAGCCTAATTGAACAAGTTGAAGTTAGATGCTGATTGTATATTAACAAACAAATTACCCCTCTTCGGGACTTTGATGGGAAACCAACTCATTCAGAATGACAAGGGAGCCAGAAATAAAACTAAAAATGTTTTTTATTGATAAATAACCGCATCTTATGACCATAGGACATGGCGGGTCCGTTGGTCAAAGATAGCAAAAAGAATGCATACTGACCCAAAAAGAAAAATACATACATGTGTGAAAACAGTGAACATACGACGAAAAAAACATTACATTGGTTATAAAAAACATATAAATGACCACTCACACCGCCACTAGTGGCGGGGGAGACCCAACGCATTTCGACTACGATCTTCTTCAGGGGTAGGTGGTCAGGAGTTTAAAAGAAATCCTCTATACATAGTATTTAAAGGGAAAAGAGGACACAACATAAGTAATAGGTTCAAGATGTACAAAAATTCACATTGTACAGTATTCATCTACACATATATTACTGACCGTATTATACAAAGGATCGGCTAATAGGGCCTTAATAAATTCACACAAGTTCAGATGAGGTGCTTAAGGATCTGCTTTAGTCCAAAGGAAGCGGTGTGCTGTAGGGAGACAGTATTCCCTGGATCTACAGTCTAGAATATGGTATGTTTCAGTGGGAGCTGGCACCTTAGTCCTCACCGGACTCAAGAACCATGTAGGCAATGTGGGCCTAGTGATGGAAAAAGGAAGGTCCAGATTTTGCACTTTCCAGCTTTAGTAAATCAACCTCCATGTGTTTGTTTTTAATCCACTAATTGTCATTTGTGTCTATGTTTCAATAAACTTTTGTATACTTTTATACTTCTTTTATATCTTTGTCCGGTAAAGTCTCATTGTGAGAAATTTGCAATTTAGTCCAGTATCTTATGGGGATGCAGACAGGTTGCCATTGATCCAGCCGGGTGGCGGAACATTTTCATATGTTTTCAAATAACTTTGTATCTGTGTTTACTGTTAATCACCTAATTTTTGTTTGTGTACCTCCAACTAAATGATTTCGACCTTTCACGTTTTAGACCTGGAAGGAAAAAGGTAGTGATCCGGGTGTAACGGATGTACCAAGAACTCAGGCCACTCCTGATTCCACGGTCGAGGGTGACTTTGTATGGTATAAGATCTGACATCTAGGTCCCTTATG
>BLSH010233823.1:559035-592276 GCA_018402905.1 Glandirana rugosa | reverse complement strand
CAGCACTGGACAAACTGTGCAGTTTATCATGTAAATGTGGTATACAGATCATCCAAAAAGGTAGTATTTTAATGTAAAAAGAAGATTTATAAGCTGTGGGCACTGTGTGTGTGTGTGGGGGGGGGGGGGGTTAGGGGCGGATGAACTATTTTCATATTACTGGGGTTAGTAAAACTTTAACTTCTACTTACGATGTTTGAGGTTATAGATATTATAATAGAAGAAGAGGATACAGTATAATAAACCAGACTGAAGTTTAATGTATTGTCCCTTGCCAAATAGCATTCAGCAAGCATTTAGATATAACCTTCTTAAAGACATATATATATATCAAACTGTATATGTAAAAAATAGTACAAGTAATATATTTTGTTTGTATACATTCATAAAGAAAATGCAGTAAAGTCTACAATTTATACCATATTTGAGCTTATTATTAATTATATTTATCTTGATTATTTACCTTTTATTTGTTATTTTGCTCCAGTCTTTTTTCTTTAGAAGCAATGCCATCTGTTTATGAGTATTGTTCATGCAATGTATACCTTCCTTGTAAGCATGGTATCTTCACCTTTTTCCAGCTAAAGGCCAAGAAATATGGGAGCAACTATTTCAGGTTCATGCACTTGGACTGCTATTTGTATACTTGCTGCACTACTTAGTGAGTTTTTGACACAAATGTATCTTGCACCATGGAAAACAAACCAACACTAGCAGGTCTAATATTTATGTCCCAATGTCTTTAATTTTTTAATTCTACACCTTTGGAAAATCAATCCCACAAAGTCAAAATTGGTATGTTGAGCATATGCCTTCCTTGTTATCAGCTCTTGTCTGCAGTTACAATGCAGATGCAGCCACATAGTTGTGCTTATTAATTAACGTGTTAACCTATAACTTTTCAAATATGCTCTCAGGAATTTATTTAGCACTAATTACTACTAAAGTTTAGGTGAAGCAGCATCCTCCTGGAGGCAATAACATCACATAACTCAAAAGTCTGTATAATATTGGACATTATTTGTACTTACATAAATTGCAGTATTTACACATAGCAAAAGGTTTACTAAGGGCCAGTGAAGAAATTGGGATTAATTTACTAAAAGCAAATAAGCAAAAGGAATTTCACTTTGTAAGGGAATGTTCCTTTAGCCTAGTGAATGAGGTAAAACTCTGCTGACTTCTATCATCCAGGCATATGCAAGCAAAAATACAGTTATTTTTATTTACCTTACACAGGTGTTTTTTTGCAAAGTGAATATTCACCATATTACATATCAAAGAGAAAAATTCCTTGCAAAGTGAACATGCTTTACTCTTTTAGAAAATCAACCCCACCGACCCGAACAGGTATGCGGAGCAGATGTCTTCATTTTCATCTGCCTGAGGCTGCAGTTGCAATGCAGATGCAGACACAGTGAATGTAATAGTTCCTCTTTATGGCCGGCTATAGACAGAGCAATTTTTTTTCCTGCAACCGATAGACTGTATTGACAGGGGAATCCCTCCCGTGGAGCCATTGTGTTCTCTTGGTGGGGGTGAGCCGTCCCTGCCGGGGGAACACAGTGGTTATTGCTAGTGAATATAAGAGCTGCTAAAAGTAAACGCATGTAAAATCGGACAGGTTGGTTGTACCCAAGTTTTCTTCCTATTTTTGTTCTATATTTGGGATGTGGGCCCATCTCACTTATCAACCATACCTTCACGGCTCTCTAATTGTTGTACCCAAGTTGATCAATCAATCAACTTGGGTACATTCAGCCTGCCCGTACATGGCTTGAATCTCGTCTGGCTTAAATACACTGGCCTAAGTGTGCAATAGCAGCTCTCAAAGCACAAGGAAATAAAAGGCAGGGGTAAGTTATATTAGCTGTTTTTTATGTCTCTGGATACCTTAAATGAACACACGTGTACAGTATGTTTTACAGTATGTTTGTAGGGCTTTTTCTGTGACTCTATTAATTTGAATAATGCACATTTAAGTTTTTATAGAGCTGTGATATTGTTGCAATGTTTAAAATGTTACCAAACGTTCTTTTTTTTTTCAACAAAAAAATTTACTTTAAGTAACGTAAAACAATTATTTGAGTTTTGGCTTGCATTTCATGAACTGAATACCTTTTATTGGTTTACAAAGTGTTTTGATCCCTTGCAGAGCTTTGAGAACGCTTAATATTCCATGAAAACATTAAAAATTCTAACATTTCCAATTCGTGTTGCAACATATTCCCTCCATGGCCCCATGATTTTCAGCACCAATTCTTCTTAGCATATCTTCTATTACAGTGGAATTCAATTCAGTCATCGGACCTAATGATAAATAGGTTTAAACTTAATGATCATGCATAATAACTTGATTAGAAAAGCTAAGGGAGAAGGGGCCTTTTCCTCCCAGTGACCAGTCAGGTGGTTTTATCAGGGAATGCTGAAAAGGAATCATTTGTCAGCAAAGCATCAGGGAGTTTCTCTATGTCTGATTAATATGGAGAGTTTATCAGCAATGTATACTAATACACATTTATTTGAAGAATGACAGACATAACCTAAAACAGCAAGGTCAGTGTTAAAAGTGGAGGGCCTTGGAGAACAGTGACTTAGTGGTGCTTATTTATTAACTTATAACTTTTTAAATATGCCTTCAGGAATTCACTCGGCACTAATTACTACTAAAGTTTAGGTGAGACAATAACATAAAATAACTCAACTGTCTGTTTGGTTTATAATATTGGATATTCTAGCCATTCACACATTGCAGTATTTAAGATAACACATAGCAATAGGTTCACCCAGTGCTAGCTGCACAGAACAATTTTTTACTGCCGCTTACAAGCTATTGATTAGCAGTGGAACAATTAGTTAGCCTGAAATTAAGTTCAATAAGAAATCTGTTGACTTTTCTGTAAAAATTTCTTTAAACTTAAAGTGGAACTTGAGGCCAGAATTAAAGATAAGCCAACAAGCAGGAATTTTAATGCAGAAGAGATATACCTTTTCTCTTCTGCATTAAAGTTACTTACTTACTTGCCTGTCCACCCTGGTACAGTGAGGCATGCAAGGGCAGCTCCTTGTACAAATTTGGGAATGCTGAATCTGACTGAACTCCCATGCATGCACGGGAGTGATGTCATCCCCACCTGGCCAATGACAGTGGCCAGCGATTGAGATCTGGAGATGTCAGCGGCCAGGTGGGGGGGGGGGGTCCGATAATGCCGCATCGCTGGTGCTGAGGTGGGTATAGTACTGCTTTAAGACAAACATTGGAAAGCCAAGCTCATAGGTTCTATCCAAGCATTTTGTAAAATACACAATTGGGCAGTCAGTAACTAAGAAAAACATTTTGAAAAAGTGTTGATATCTCTACTTTTTAAACAAATTAGTTCTTTAGATATGCCTAGGAATACAGTAGCCACAGTTCAAATATACGTTTTTACTTCTGCCTTTTCTTACTCTGTGCTATAAGATCATAGCTGTCAACATTTCAAAAACAATTTCAGGGATACCTTTTTTTGCTCTGCGTGGAGTAAAACAATGTGCTCAACTGTGAACTGTTTTAGTCTTTATTGCACACCTCTTATACTTTTAACAATATACTGGTTGTATGTAGCAATGGGCTCGGTCGTGCTCGGGTTCCTAGCCCCAATCCACCTGCCCGATCCTGCCAGGATGCCAACACTGCACACCACTAATCACAGACAGTGAGATATTTCCCAGGATGCAGCTGTACAGACCGGGAAATGTCTCACTGCCTGTGATTAGCGGTGTGCAGTGTCAGCTGCCTGGTGGGATCAGGCAGGTGGGTTGGGACTAGGAACCCGAACATGCTCAAGCCCATCTCAAGTTATATGTAAAAATAAGCTAAGGGGAGAAGGTAATTCAGATTGATTGGGGTTAACTAAGGGTTATTAAAATAGGAATACATTATAATTAATTTGTTACTTATAAAGTTTCTTTAAATTATGTCATATTGAGATTCAATGTCACACTTTTGATCAATAGAATAAATGAAATAGAAAAAAATGTTACAAACATTACAAACTACAGTATCAGTAAGTAGCATTTTACACAGGGGATGGCTGCATTTTGCTGTCCACTCCTGCTATGCAATGCATAGCAATTGCTGATAATAGCAGTGGAAAAAGTGGCAGCAGGAACAGGAAGAAGAGATGAATATTGAAGATATGTCCTAGATATTTGAGCATATCTTTTACATTTAAAATCCTCTAGTGGTTAAGTCTTTACTATTCTTTAATAATAACCATGCAATGGTGATAAAGGGCCTAAACCTATGATGGTTTAATATATTAATGTAGCACTACCCCCATAGGGGCCACTGTGCTTAACTGGTTCTCTCCAAACAGTACAGAGGCCACCAGCCACAGCCCATTCACTGTTGCTCCAATAAACCGTCTAAGGGTTGTCTTTTTGTAATTTATTGCTGGTAATACCTGTAACAGGAGAGGGATTAGGACATGGGACACTCCTAAATGATTAGTACTTAGGAATTCAAGGACATTGTTCTCCTTGAAGGCCAACTCTGGGCAAAAACAAGTTTTCCCATGCATTGGGACTGTGTTCGCACTGCACGGGTCAACTGCTCGTTTTTGTCTAAGGCATTGGAGAAAGCTTATATTCACCCAATTCTCCACTCCACCTGCAAATGGTGCTCCCCATGATCCAGAGGTGGACTGTTCCTGATGTCCTCATTTCCAGAGCAGGTCTATGGGCAGGGCCGCTGATAGGGGGGGGCAACTAGCCCTGGTGTACGGGGCCCCGGAGCTCACATGGGGCCCCACACAGGGGGGATTAGTGACAGATAACAATTGTGTCTCTTTTTCTCCAGCAGATGAAAGCTGCTCTCCTTCCCTCTCCCTGCTGTCAGCTTTTATTTGCTAAGAAAGAGACAGTTGTCCCTCAGTAATCCCCCTTCCTGTGTGGGGCCCCCCTCCTCTCAGCAATGAAGTTAGTCTAAAGCCTCACAACTGGAGATAATGAGGCAAGTCTCTTTGGCATCTGGTTACCCTGCACAGCTGTTGGTACCCAGTGAAATCCCAGGAACACTGCACAGTACAGGATGGCACTTTCCTCTAAGCTCACAGTCCAAGACATGGCCAGTATCTGAGGCCCTATAAGAGCAGTCTCTGTCCAAGCAACTTCTGGCACGTATATCCCAAATGTACACAGTCACCAGGAAAAAAGTCAGGGTCATTGCTCATAAGTCCCCAGGACAGCTGCCACCTTTCAGGTTCCTCCAAACATGGTCCAGCAAGTGAAACAGTAGCCAAAAACTAAATTTACCTAGCATCCTATGCTGGGAGGGTGCTAGATTAATATAATTTCAAAACTTGTGTTTAATCTTTTAGGATCTGCAGCTTTGGTTAAAACAATACCTAGTAAACCTGCCAGGTAGGTCCTTGTTCAGGCACTTCCTCATAAAGTGTAACAACAATTTCCCAATTGTGCTCTTGCATTGTCATCCTGTCACATGCACTCTGGTGAAGACTATAAGCACTGTGCTGACACACACTGTTGTCACTACCAGGAAAATAGTCTATAGCAATGATGTACAGCTTATGTCTGAAAGTGTGCATGTAGACAGGAATAGATTTAAAAAGGCTGGAATAGATCAGCAGCACTAAGATACAGTACAAATAAGGATCCAAAGGGGGGGGGTAAAAATATTTTATGAAAAAATTGCAATTGTTTATGGCACACAGTGATTTATTCAATTGTATTACGATTGATGCCATCCGGTTAGGTTTAGATCTACTTGAAGGCAAGAGTGCACACTTGATAAAAATGTTAATAATTCTATCTGTTATTCCCTATTACTCCATCCTTCCATAAAAAGGTATAAAAATACAGAAGCAGACATGGTATACAGTGACAAAGTATCCCACTCAGTGCCCTAGCAGTGGCATGTCTTTTGTCCACTAGCCTCAACCAAGAGTGGGAAAATATTATAGTATTTTTATTCAGGAGCGTATATATCTACTTTCCAACAATCAATGCCACTTCCCAAATTATCTATTTTCTCTATTGTGTTGTCATTTTATCATTTCCAATTAAACACATTCCACCGCTAATCTATAATATTTATGAGTTCACATTACCTCTGCAATCTATGGATTGGGAAAGCATGCATGTATGGTTCAGCATAACTCAGATTCCTGAGCATGTTTACAAAGCACTGGCATACCATTAAGCCATGTATATTTGTAAAACACTGAATACCCTGCACCACAGGTTTCATTAAATGTTTGCAATAGCAATCCTTAACATGTATATAAGAGACCAGCTTTAGACTCTACTGAGGGTTGTATTGCTTTTACAGCTCTGGATAATTAGTTCAATCTGATAGTAATTAAACAGTTATAATGTATCTGCTGTATACTTTTCAAAAACAGCAATTAATATTTGAACATAAAATAAGAAAGCGCTCAGTATTTCTCCAAAAAGTGAAATATAGAACAAAACTAAGTTAATTGCAATTTGGAATCTAGAGTCAATTTCAGGACAAGCAGAATAATGATAAAATAAAATATATTTTAAAAATTAACATATAATATGACACTAAGCAATTCAACTAGAATCCAAGTCAGAAGCCCAAATTAAAACCTACGTTGTAACTGAAATCCAGAATAACATTGGGCAAGGTCAAAGCAGTGGAAATGCAAGTAAATTGGCATTTGGGTGTCAAAACACAGAGCAGGGACAACAAAAAACAATACATTTGGTATCATAAAAGTGCTCTGTATTGTCACATCTTATATAAACGGATACCAGTTATGACACATTGTACCTAAAGCACAGAGAAGCAACTATTATAATTATAAGGACACTTATTACAGACAAAGCTGGGGTAAAAGGTGTCACATAAAAAGGCAGCCATTACACATATTTTTATTCTTTAATAAAAAACATCATTCCAATATAATATCAATCATAGGATGCTGTGTACTGTGAAAAGGACACTCTGCTACTCAGTATATTTTGTGCCTTTAAATCTTCATACCAATTTTATGACTATAATAACAAAAGAATATATAATAGGGGAATACATTTTATCTTTACACGGTATTACATCATCAAAACTGGCAATTGTAAATAAATCCCATTCCAAGGTAACTAATAGGACCTTTATGGTACCATTATAGTCAATTTAGGTATAAAATATATCCAACGTTTATTTATCTCAACTGCTATTAAAATCACGCATTAAAACTATTATGCACATCTACTTAATATCAAAATATACAGATACAGATATCTACGTGAGTGGTTATAAACTTTGGTTTACAATCTCAAGCGGACTAAATTCAATTTCCACAATCTGTAACTTTCACATTTGACATGTTTTACAGGGCAAAGTATGCTTCTTCAGGAATAGAAAATATTCTCCATGTATCTGAAAATATACGGTAAATGCATATGATATATACTTTCCATTAACATGTTCCATTAACAACCCCTGATAATAATACAAGATGCTACTGAGAAAAGAGAATTAAAATATAATAAATATCAGTATAACTGAAATACAGGATTGTAGTGATGCGAACAGAGAATGAAACAGTAAAATATTAGTATAACAGTGGTACAGGATGCTACTGAGTGAGGATAGGAAAAAACTTCAAAAAGGAAATCCAAGGTGTGTTGTCGCCTCTTTGTCCACAATGTATCACATTTATACACAAATCCTTGGAAAAACACTTATATCAACTTGTGTTAGGTATGTTTTGTAAACCATTTAGGAAACCAGCTCATTGTCTGATTTAAAATGTACTATTGCATTGTCTCGACCTATTAATTGCAGGCAACAGTAAATGTAAAAAAAGAGAAGAAGTTTATAAGATCTGTTTCACAATGAAAGTTCAGAACAAAATAATAAGTAACTAAGTCTCTTCCTGCTTTCATGTTATATAAAGATTAAACATTTTAAACACTGAGCTGGTAAACTTGAGGTGCTGTAGATTTAATTTCTTACATTTTATTTACCTCTATTTTTTGGTTCATCTTTAATGTTTCTGTATCATTCACATTAGAATGTTTACTCTAATAGGGAGTTATCTGCATGATATATAATCACTTTGAAAGCAAGGAAATAATGGGCCCGCAAAGGGTACTTTTGTTATATCAATATAATGTAGGGTGAATCATATTTTCTAAAAAGGTGTGTGTGCCTTAGGCAGCGCTTATCCTCTGGTGTAAGGTGCGATATTCTGCGTGCAGGCTGCTGCTGTGGCCCAAGTGTTTGGGAGATGACGTGATTTGTGTGAACAGTTTGGATTGGATTGGAAGCATACATTTTGGATGTGATGGTCCTATGCTGAGTTCCTAACAGATATACCCAAAGGCGTTGTTTATCCATATTTCTGGAGGTCGAGAGAGAGCAGAGGACAACCATATCCTAAGGTCGGATTGTAGACCTAAAGCACAGCTTGACTTCTCCACACTGTACGGTGGGAGGGTCAAAGGAATCTGGTAAGCAGGGCACAACACCCTGAGTCATTTCTTTTTCATCACTCAGCACCCCAATGCAGCACGAGCACTTTAAAGTATAAAGAATTGTTCCACACACAAGAAGTTTAAAGCATTGATAGACTGGAATTGAAACAGCACCTTCACACTGTATACCACGGATTGCACATCAAATAATCGTTTGGCACAGAGCACAGCACTTTACCTGGACTTTATTTATATATGTTTACCTTTTGATATATTTATTTATGGCATTTATTTGAGCTTTCATTTATTTGAGCAAATGTGAATTTATATGTGAAAAAATTGAAAGATCACTGTGAATTTTACTTTATATTTATTCTATTCATTTATGTAACTACTTATACACAATAAGATCTATAACAATTCAATAGAGAGTGCAAGCGCTGTAGGGTGAATCATACTTACTGGATACAGAAGGTGAAAGGTAAATCAGTTATGTCTGCAAGCAAGGTTTCCTAAATTGGGAGTTATTTGTTCCATCTGTGGGATAATACTTTAGATCAAGCTCCTGATAGTTGTGTAGTAATGGACAAGAACTATGAAATAAAATGCATTTATGAAATTTTGATAATGAACATAATGGATAAGTGTTTATATACTTCTGCATTATGGCATTCATATAATTAGAGACATGGGATCCCTGATGAAGCCCTCCATCGCACTGTTCTCTTTTGCACCTTGTCAGTTATTAAATATGAAACACTAAGATTATGCTGCAATAATATCCATTACCATAGGATCAGTGGGAATCCAGTCAATTAGGCCATAGTGTTTCCAAATTTCTAAAATTAAAGGAGACATATAGTCAAAGCTCATTTGGCTGTACTTCTCCTATGGATCACAGGAGTGTAGCCCATTTTCAGTAGAGAGATCATCATGAGAATGGAAGTCGGGATCCGCCAGCTCCCTGGACCTCTACCCTGCTCAGCCTTTCTGCACCTTCCATAGCCCAGTGCTCCAGTGAGCGAGGAGGGGGGCAGAGCAGAGAGCTGTGACTGACAGTCTGCAGGCCTCTGCTCACAGAGTTCTGGTTGTCAGTGTAGAGGTGCCAGGGGACAGATACAGCCTAGGTAACTATTAACCACTTAAGGACCAAACCTCTTTCTGAGATTTGGTCTTTACAAGTTAACATCAGTTTTTCTACTAGAAAATTATTTAGAACCCCCAAACATTATATATATTTTTTCAAACACCCTAGAGAATAAAATGGCGGTCTTTGCAATACTTTATGTCACACCGTATTTGTGGTCTTACAAGCCCAATTTTTTTGGATAAAATTCCGTTTTTTTGAATTAAAAGATAAGACAGCAGTAGAGTTAGTTTTTTCTATATTGTGAAAGATAATGTTATGCTGAGTAAATGGATAAATATATAAATAAATGTAATTTGAAAAAAAAAATCCCCTTTAAGGGCATTGGGATCGTTTGACGTTGCTTCCGCCATCCAATATTATGGAGCCGAGCAGGGGCCATCTTTTCCTCACTTGGCATCCATACTCTGCTTACCGACGGCTCCAGTAAGCAACAGAGACAACTGGAAAGCGGCGTGGGGGGGGGCCTCTTCCGCCCCGATAAAAGGGATCTTGCGGCAAATCCGCCACAGAGACCACTTTTATCTGAAAGAGGACCTCCCGCTGTTCAAAAAAATACTGGGGTTATGACAGCTATCTGCTGCCATAACGATGGTATTCAAAGGCAAAGTACCGCCATATGATGATGGCGGGCGGTCGTTAAGTGCAAAAAAAACCAAACCGATACTTCTCTTTTAATAAATATTTTTTAATGGGTGTTAAATGCAAACTTTTTTTCAAATCTGTTGCAATCTCTGTACTGAGAGTAAATTTGTATGCATCTCTAGCACCCAAAAGGAAGGTTTCTTACACAATTGGTTATTTTGAGCAAACAAATCACCAATAATGAAATGTGTTCCCTTTGCCAACTAATTCCATTGTTTTACGATTATTAGCATACAGCATTACTAGGTCACAATATAAATAATATATGCAATGAATATGGCTTTTAGTACTGTGAGCCTTTTTATCTGAACAATATTTTATTTTTATTTTTTTAGTTAAGGTGCTTCAATCAACAATGCTCACGCTCCCTGAGCAAGGTTGTTGATTGTAGCATTGTCTCGGGAATGTGTCGGCACCAGCGTGCTGCCAGAACAGGACATTTTAATATAGGGCTGCAGCAATCACAGGTTAAAAAAATGAAAAAACCTACATATGTGTTACTTTATAGGAAGCTTGGATGATCAGAGGAATAAAATATAAGGGTTCAATTGGTCTTTAAATGGAGATCCCAGTATATTCCGTGTGTGGGTTGAAAGCCCACTGTTATTATGGTTCTTGGCTAATCAACTAGCTGATACTGCAGGGATTATAGGTTAGTAATGCTTTTCAGAGAATTTCCTAAAGGCCGCCCACATGGTCCGATTATTGGTCAACAGCGGTCGTCCAACAGCCTGTTGCCCGAAAATCCGATCGTGTGTACGCACGATTCTACAAAAGTTGGGCAACGAGACTAGAAAACCTGTGTTGGCCAACAAGGCCAAAGTTGGAAGTGCAAACACGCATGCTCGGAATCCAGGAAGTGTTCAGTCGTGTAACCTGTGTTCGTAATTCACAAATCACATTCCACCTGAACTTCCTCGTTATATGCTTGTAACACGTCACTACATTCGGCTTTGTTGGCTGATTACTTGACTCATGTCAGTACGCTAGACAAAACTGCCGTTGCCCAATTTGGACAAAAGTTGGACATTTAGTTGACCAACCATCAGCTCGTGTGTATGAGGCTTAAGGGTTTTATTTCTAATGTTTTTCCTTTAAGTTATGTCAGCAAAAGTCTTGGTCTCCTGTTTAGACAATAAACAGAAATAAATGTTATCTCAGTTTTTCATTGTATTCTAAATTACCACCCACAATGACATCTATAAACACATTTGTGTAGTCTATGCAGTAAACTTGACGTAAATCCACAACATGATATCCACAGATAGAAATCAAGGAACAAGCACAGGGCAATATAAATACATCATATAGGTCATTATGCAGATCTCATAATTTGAATCACAGTAGACGTTTTATTTTTTTTAGCTTTGAGTGAGAAACATTTGAATCTCGGCTATATCTTTAATAATGCCGTATATGTGCCCATTCCTCTTCACTTCCTGTCCAAGAAAGGCAACAGGAAGTGACAAGAGATCTCCCAAGGCCCCTTTCACACTGCCGCGACTTGAAAGTCACGTTTTTTTGCCACGATTTTACCGCAATTTTGACATGATTTTAGTGAATTCCTGTGTAAACTTGAGGTCTATGGACCTCAACTCGCATCAAAGTCAGATCAAAGTAGTACAGGGACTGCTTTGAAGTCGATGCAACTTGAAGTCGCACAGATATGAATGTTAGTCATTGGAAATCATGGGGTACAACTTGTCATGAGACTTTGCAGTCCCAAGTCACAGGACAAGTCACACTAGTGTGAAGGAGAAGCCACAATTGATAGTTGTAAGAAGAACAGGTGTCTCCAATTTTCCCGTTACTCCTTTTAAAATGACAGACAGTGTGAGCAAATCTCCCTAGTGAGAAACCTGACAGTGCTTGTAACCTTTGCTTATTCTATCCAAAACTTGAAAAAACATGTGAATTATATTTTAAGTCAGTCTAAGGTGTAGCCTGAAGCACTGACCAGTCCAATTTCAGCCATTGCATGTGCCCAGGAAATTTCTGTTTACAGCTATAACACAAATGTGCATAAATGTACTAAACCTGGCTATACAGAAGCAGAATTTCATTGTAAACATTTTGTTTTTAGAATGTTCTTTCAATTTTCTAATTGCCAGTGGGGTCAAATCAACATTTATTTTCAACCACAATGATGAGAAAATTTGAAGAAGCAGGATAGAAAGTTCTTTTCTCCAACAAATTTTCAATAGTGTATGTGGTTTCTGGTCGGGAAGTCCATTCACTCCAAAATCGAATGTTAAAAGCAAACAAAATTTTGAAGTACTTTGAAACAACATTCGTCCATTCATTGAATGTATAAAGACTTTTCGTAGGAATGTTCTTAAGAACTAATAATTATACGAAATCTACTAGTGTATAGGCAGCTTAAGCCTTTATGGTGTAATAATATTGTTTTTTTGAACAAATGGCTGATTTCTAAGAAATTGTATGGCAGTACTGCTGCTTTTAAGGCCTCATACACACTGACATTTTCTGACGCCACGTTTTTTGGTGTTTTTTTGCAGGTCTTTATGTTAGTCAATGGCCCCATAAAAACGCCAATGTTTTTGAGCTGTAGAGGGCGTCAGCGTTAGTGAGTTGAAAGTAGAACCCACACCAGCGCGTTCCAAGGCTGTAATGTTTTGGCGTTTTTAATGCTGACGCCGCAAAACGCTCACTAACGCTCACGTGCCGACGTTTTAAGGTTGAAAAATAGCAGAGGATTTTTATTTTCGCCTATTGACGCCGACGCTCACTAATGCTCACTAACGTCGATGCATAACGCCAAAAAAAACACAGATTTTTCCCTGGCGTTGGGGCCTGACGTGTTGCTAATTTTTTAACATATGCTCGTGTGTATGAGGCCTAAAGGAAAAAAAAATCTTACGGCGCATTTATAAAACACATTATTGTACATTACTCTCTTGATTCAGAACTCTGAAACAAGCAAAACCCCATGGGACCGTACACATCATGCTGGATGAGGGGAAGAAAATTTTTTTGCAAACATGTATAACTCAGTAAATAGAAAAACACGCCACACTCAAATAAATTTGGCAACAAAATAGGCCGCGGTCTGGTTAAATAAAAATTAAACATCCAAATTTTATTAGTAAATTAAATATCACTTTAAATCAATATAAAATATTTTTATTCAGTATTCACCACCATTCAACCTAGCCACTCATCTCATTTACCATAAACCTCACATATCCCCAATGGAACTTCACCAAAGGGGTGTCTGCCTGATACATTAAATCAAAGGGGTAAAATCCTATGGATTCCTATGGATGCTTGGGGAACTTCTCATATGGCAAATAACTATGCAAATAACTATGCAAGACGTAATCCCATTCCTTTCTATCTCTCTTTCTTTTCCAATTGTTTGTTATTAAATTTACAAGTATATGTATAAAGATATTTTTCAAGTACAAAGAGATTGCATTTACTGAGGGTATATTGATGGACAAGGCACAAGGTAGAGTTATAATCATAACATAACATTTCTTTCTTTGCTCCTCCAATAATAAAACTCTTGGGCATTCAAGAATGATAGCTTAAAGAGGAAGTAAACCCAGATTGGGTTTACTTCCTCTACACGCCCCTATAATGTGGAAGCATAATGGGCATAATGCATCGCATAGTAGCCCATTATGTGCCACTTACCTGCAAATGAAGCCTGCGATGTCCAGCGCGGTCCCCTGTGCTGGCAGCGTCCATCTATAGCCCTTCTTCCTTCCGGGGCCGCTCTGTGACTGGCCAGAATTGCGTGATGTCACTCCCGCAAATGCGCGGTCGCAGTCACGGCACGGCCGCTGTGGAGGAACGGCACGGAGGATGTTTCTTCACTGCGCATGTGCCAACATGCCATCTGCAGAGCAAATACACTGCATGTCTCCTGAACCATACAGGTTTAGGAGATATGCAGGCCACCTAAAGGTAAGCCTTATCATAGGCTTACCTGTAGGTTAAAGTGGTTGTCACGAGTTGACAAACACTTTAAGGACTCTCCAATAAGGGAATCATACTCCTCAGCTATAGGGGTTCAGAAACATTTTTATTGTATTGTTTTCACAAAAAGCAGATATTCATTAAGTTTTGCTATTGAATTGCTATTGAATTTAGAGTGGTATTAAACCTTAAACCTAAAAAGGGTTGCACCCTTAGATCTCAGGGCTTCATGCTGGGACTTGTAGTCCTTCAATTTTGGAATCAGGTAGGTTAGTGTAGTGGTCAGTGTAGGAATCAGGTAGGGCATGTTGTGGTATATGTATGAATGTGTGTGTATATATATATATACTGTATATATATATATATATATATATATATATATATCGCGTTTTATAGTTGGCCCCCCTACTTTGGCCCCTGTCCCCCCATGTGCTCCCCTAAATATGAAAGCTGGAGACGCCACTGGTCTTGACCAAACAGGCAAAGAGAAATAGATTTAGTCAAAAATTGCAATGATATGCACCTGTCAAACAGGTGTGGAAAAATTGGTCTTTGGGTGTCGGTGACACCTTCACAGAGTAACCCTATAGAGGTACTCTTGATGAAAGCAAGAATTGGCCTTGCTGTCAAAAAATTTAATTGATATGCACCTGTCAAACAGGTGCAGAAAAATTAGTCTTTGGGTGTCGGTAGCACCTTCATGCCGTAACCCTATCGAGGTACTCTTGATGAAAGCAAGAATTGGCCTTGCTGTCACAAATTGCAATTATATGCACCTGTCAAACAGGTGCAGAAAAATTGGTCTTTGGGTGTTTATTGTGCCCATGAAACTTACACCAAAAACATTCTTCCAGATGAAATCAACACCCACATCGCTTGACAGCCTAGAAGTCCTGCAGAGATTCCACATCCCAAAAACATTTAATCAGCAACATAAAGCATCAGGGGCTTTATAGTTGCTGGTAATCCAGGACTGATTTATTTTGATAAATGTCAGATGGCCCACGGAGTCTGTGGACAGAGGCATTCTATTATCAGTAACAAAACCTCCAGCAGCACTGAATGCCCTTTCAGAAAGGGCATTCTATTCTCATGACCCAGTAAGTCAGTGGATCTGTTTTGGATTGGACAGAAACTGCCCGTACTTATATCCGCCCCCTGGCCAAATTCGGTACAATGTGTGCGCACACTGAGAGAAAGATATCATACACTGACACCGAAGTTCAGAGTTAAGATACTTCTGCTTTATTGTTCCGCTTTGCTGAAGCAAATATAATATTTTATTTATATAGTATTTATATAGTATTTTAAGATAGACGTTTCAGGAAATGCATATAGACGTGACATAGATAAAGTATAGTGTAAGCTCATGACTGAATGTATCTATTAAAGTGTAATTTCCTTCCAAGTTGTTGACAATCAAAGTCTTGGGTGTACTCTCTGGAGGCGTGCCATCTTAAGTTTCGTGTTAATTAGTCGAAGAGAGGGGTGATCTAACAGCCATTTTGAGTAAGGTGAGGTGATAAATGGTAGCAATAATAGCAATAGCATACATGTATATGAGGCATATAGTATACATCATAAGATGAAATAGGCATTTCATCACAGCCATTAATTACATCCATTACAGATTCCCCCCTTGAAATGTCTATTTCAATCTGTCCCTACTAATCCTAGCTCATCTGTCCTCATGTGCCCTGGAACTCTTTTATGCCGCATGTTAGACGGGTGATTGCTAATTGATCACCCCCCTTGCCACGGTCTTCGCACATGGGAAGACAGATGCTCTCCCTATGGCCCTACAGGTCATCATGCAGAATGGGAAGCATCTGCAATGGAGTATACGGTTTTTCATAGTCTTCTTCGCATCCTGGCTCATGAATGTGGGGGTGGCTTGGTCTACTGCCTTTTCCATAAGCTTCCTCAAACAAGGAAGTACACAACAAACCACTAAAGCAAGGAGAATTAGGATGATCAACACAGTCACTCCTATCTGTGCCAGGACTTTCTGTCATTCACTCATCCAGCTAAAGTATTGGTCCCATGGATCTGTAATACCTGAATTTTTCTTCAGCTCATCCGACAGGTCTTTCAATTTCTTTATGGCTAATGTAAACTTACCATTTGGGCCAGTATTATCAGGAATGTAGGTGCAACAGGTTCCCGTTGCCCCTATCATTTCACAAACACCTCCCTTTTCAGCTAGCACCATGTCTAAGGCCATTCGGTTCTGGAATGTCATATATGAAGTAGGTGCTAACTGGTCAGCTATTCCCTGGAGAGCATCCCTGGTGTAATTCACAAACCTCTGCTGGTTATAATATATGCAATTGATCCAGTCTACATTTTTATTAATGGTTATTATAGGGACTAGAGACTCAAAACCAGCTTTTACCTGGTCTCGGGGCCTTGAATTCGTCAGGGACCCCCCTTGGGACTCCAATGGCATCTATATACACATGAGGGTCAAAGCTTCCGAAGGGAGCCGCCCGTTACCTCCTGTGACCGGGTGCTGGGTTGGTGTGTGTGTCAGGGGTGTCTTCCGTTAGGATGTGGAGAGGCATGGTGGCCTTCGCAAGGGCACCCTCTCCTCTCCACTGCCCCTCTAACCTGGTCCTGATACGCATGTCCCCGCACAGCCAATACACATCCCCTAAGGACTGGCTTTGATTCTGTACCAGATCAGCTGAAATGTGGCTATAAGAGGCGCAGTAACCCTTGGAAAAATTGCCCAGGTTCCTACCCCTCCCTAGGTGACGGGCGTAGCAAGTGTAGTTCCCGGAATATATTGTGATGACTTCTCTAGGCTTAGGGGTGTTGGTATCAATGGGATACTCCTTTTTCCACATTTCACACACAGAGTGGTTGGTGGATGTGTTGGTGAATACGCTGAGGAAGCATTCCTCACTGTCTGATGGGATTTGGAGAGGGACTGTCCTTAAATGCGGCCAAGCGCTACCACAGACATAACAGTTACTCTTGTTATGCTGGTTAGCACTGAATCTCATCCATTCAAGCCACAGGTTAATGTCAGAGAACCCAGTTTCGGCTGCCATTGTCTCTTCAAAGGTGGGGTCTGCTATTGCCACCATATCATTTAGGGTATGAATATGGGGTTTCAGAGGGTTGGCTACTACTGGCTGGAAGGATTGCCAGTCTGGTGACTTGTACATGTCTGAGTTGGAATTTACCCATTTCTCCTCTCGTTCCCCCTGCCATCCATGTTCCCAGAATGTATGTGCCAGCATCTGTGGGGCTGGGGTTTTTATGGTTAGAGTGAATTTCATGCTATGTCCTGTTTTTCCACTATTTAGGCATGCTTCTGTTTTCAATGGGGTCATTCTGCTAAGTAGGGACTCTCCATTATTATCTTTCCTGTCCAGGGCACACTGTGGTCTGTACCCCCAGTTTTCTCCTGTGTTCCACCCTACAGATCCCCAGTAATCGCAATTGTCACCCCAATAATCATCTGTAACACATATGTATGTAGACCTGGAATTGGGAAGGTACATATTACACTGCCAAGCAATTGGAGGGCAAGAGACTATAGTGCAGTAATCAAAGGTAAAAGTGGCCACATGTGTGCTGGATGAGTTGTACCAAAACTGACTAATGCCATCTATCTTAGTGATGGCCACTTGTTGGGTCCTTACCAGCCCCAGCAGGAAAAGGATATATATCATGGTTTTCTTCCCTCTGCTTCCTCGGGTACCGGAACCTTTTTACAGTGAGAGGTGTATCCAGATATTCTTCCCGGCCACCTTTACTGATGTGGTGGTTATCAGGAGGACTTAGAAGGGACCATCATATCTTGGTTCAAGGGAGTGTTTTTGCACAAACTTCTTTATCAAGACCCAGTCACCGGGAACCAGCTTGTGTGTCCCTGTATCTAGTTCAGGATCTGGAATGGAGGAAAACACTTTCGCATGGATATGGGTTAATTCAGGAGACAAGGCAGTCACATAATCAGTCAGCACATCAGATTGATGTTGTAACTGTTGCGGAAAGTAACACCGTAGCCAAACAGTATCTCATAGGGTGATAGACCATGGTTTCCTTTGGGAGTGTACCTGACACTAAACAAAGCAATGGGTAAACTGTCTGGCCAACTCATCCCTGTTTCCTGGGACATTTTTAACATCCTAGACTTTATTGTGCCATTCAATCTCTCTACCTTTCCACTGCTCTGAGCATGGTATGGGGTGTGGAAGGCTAATGTGACCCCTAAAGCTGTCCATATTTCTTTGGTTACTGAGGCCGTAAAAGCTAGCCCTTGATCACACTCTATAACCTCTGGGACACCATATCTGCACACTATTTCTGTCATAAGCTTCTTGGCTGTGGTCTTTGCTGTCATATTGGTGACAGGGAAAGCCTCTGGTCAGGAAGAAAACATGTCAACAATCACCAAAGCGTGCTCATATCGTCCACTCTTTGGCATCTGGATGTGGTCTATTTGTATGTGACGTATGTCTTCCTCTGCTTCAATGCCCGCAAAACTGCCAGAATCCTCTTCCTCCTCCCCCTCCTCTTGTGTGTTTTGTGGTGTAGGAACAACGGTGTCTGCATAAAGTGGGCCTTGAGAGGAAAGGAAGTCATCCTCTTCCTCCCGCTGCTCTAACTTGAGTGCCCTGTCCATAATGCCATGCAGAATCTGCTCCAGCAGGAACACAACAGAGATTCACTGATGCATGCATTGTCACGGCTCACCATCCATGTGGCCTCCTCAAATGGTGACAGTACAGTGCATGCATCCCTTATGAGCAGCCATTGGTGTGGGGAAAAAAAAGCAGAGCCGGCCTGAGCCTGTGTCAGGAAATGTTCTCACCTGCTGGTGTCACTGTTTTCTCCCAGACCTATAGGCTGCAGTTCCGGTGTCCACCAGTGGGTGTCTTTCGGCAGTAAAGACCTGACATCATCCCCTGCAATCAGGCATCACCTGAGACTGATTGCAGGAAGTGTATTCAAACCTGTGGAATGCTCTTGTAATTTACCTTGATATTCTCTTGTGCCCCTGATCTGTGTTCCTGTATTCCTGAAGCCTGTCTCCCGTTCCTGGACGCTGACCCTGATCTTGCAGCCTGATCCCTTCTTACCTGCCCAGTCCATCTCCTGTTTCCCTTTTCCTGTCCTGTCTTGTTCTCAGCTCCCTTCTGCTTCATCTCCCATGTATGACCCTGGCTCTGGTATGATTATGATTTGGATATCCCATGCTCTGTAAATATTGTATTTAGTCTGTCTTTGGTTTGTGTTCACTGGTTGTTGTTCACTGGTTGGGTTACACTATTCACTGCACCGGAGGTGCATTATATTTGTTATTTACTTATCTTTTGAATAAACATTATTATTCACATTACCTGCGTTTTGTGCGGTCTGTTGCAGTCCACACATTTCTGGTCACACTGGTCCCTGACAGCCTGTCGTTGTGCCATACTTACACAAGTACTTGTTGATGGCCCACTGCTGCATGTGCAGCCGCTGCAGCATTGCCAAAGCTGAGTCCCACTTGGTAGGCATGTCAGAAATCAGGTGGTTTACGGGCAGGTGAAATACCTGCTGAATTTCAGCCAACCGAGCACTGGCTGTGTATGACCGCCTGAAATAGCTACAGACTCTTCTGGCCTACTTTTGCAGATCTTCCAACCCTGGGTACCTATTTAGGAAATGCTGCACCACCAAATTGAGGACATGTGCCAGGCATGGCACATGTGTCAACTTTCCCTGTCTAAGGGCAGACAGGAGGTTTGTGCCATTATCCCACACCACCATTCCTGGCTCCAGTTGGCATGGCGTGAACCAACTCTGGGCCTGCCCCTGCAGACCTGCAAGAATCTCTGCAAGGGTGTGGTTCCTGTCCCCTAGACACACCAGCTGAAGCACTGCATGGCACCTTTTAGCCTGACTCAAATGAATAGCCCCTTGAACGCTTAGTTCATAGGACAATTCAGCAGAGGAGGGCATGGAGGAGGAGGAGGAGAGGGTAGAGCTGACAAGTCTCGCATCATCACCACCAGCTGTATGGAGATGTGCTGGCACAACAAGCTGCAGCACTGAGCCCTCTCCTGCATCCTTCCAAGTTGAAAGTAGAGTTACCCAGTGTGCTGTGAACGAAATATATCGTCCCTGACCATGCCTGCTGGACCACGTGTGAGCAGTAATGTGGACTTTGCGGCTGACTGTTTTGCCCAACGATGCCACAACATTGCCTTCCACATGATGGTACAGAACTGGAATGACCTTACGTGAAAATAAATAGTGACTGGGAACCTGCCATTGTGGTACAGCACATTCTGAAAATTCACAGCAGGGGCAGAATCCACCAGATGGAAAGTTGTAGAGCCATCAGCTTTGACAAGCTTGCATTTAGACGCTGGGCATGTGGGTGGTAGTGACTGTATTTTTTTCACTGCAGCAGATGGAGCAGATAAATTAGTCAGCTTTAGTTACAGCTGGTGGTGTGCTGCTGGCAGATGTGCTGCAAGGACCTGGGACACCCTGCACTATGCCATCATCCCTTTCACTGAAGGCTGCTAAGAGGTCATGAGGTATAGCGGGGCAGACTGAGGTGAGTAAGGAGGAGGTAAAGATTTGCATCCCTTTTGTGTGTCTTTCAGGTGCTCTTGCCAATGGGCTGAGTGGTGGGAGGTTAAATGCCTTGTCAAGCATGTGGTACCCAAGTGGCTGGTGTTTTTGCCACGATTGATGTGATTGAGAGTTTGCATATTGCAACAGTGCGATCGGCTGCACATGTGATAAAGGCCCAGACAGCTGAGCTGTGGGAAATGTGTAACAGCTCCACAATGTGATGGAATAGGGTGGCTGCTCTCTACTCTTCCATGATGGCTGCCTCGTTGTGGATGTGCCCCACCCTCACTTTCCTCCTCTGCTTTATCTGGCACCCAAGTCGTGTCAGTGACCTCATCATCATCATCATCTCCTTCATCCTCATTACCACTGGAGACAACTTGGCGATGCGCTGCGGCTGGGGGAACATGAATGCCAATTTGTGAACCAGTGTTCTCCTCTCTCTGTAGGCTCATGTTCCTGCCTTCTTCAACCTCAGAACCAACACCTGAATCAAGTAATGGCTGTGCATCATCTGGCTGACGATGTGTTCAAATAACTCAGTGGACTCCTCCATGCCTGATGCTGGGGCTATGGCAGGAATAGCTGTGGACAAGGAGGCAGGTTTAGCTACTCTGGCAGCTGCAGTGGGCTGCACACTAGTCTCTGCTTGTGTGATGGAGGATGAGGATGGTTTAGTAAGCCAGTCCCCCACCTCCTCTGCATGCTGTGGCTGGGTAGCACGGGCAACATCACTGAACAGAGGAAATGATGCCCTGTCTGAGGACTGACTACATCCACTTTTGCCTGTGGACACTTATGCTGCTGGCCCTTTCACAGTGCCATGGGAATGTCTGCCTCTCCTTGTTGTCCTCCGAGACACGAAGGGGGTGCTTATTAACAAAATGTAAAAAGATGTGGAAATGTGTACGTGGATTCACTTTAATCAATGGAAAGTGCTGTTTGGTGCACCTTAACTTGAGTACACAGTCACTGTCACTCACAAAAATAGCTTGGCCAAGGTTCCAAGACGGGTGTGGTCCCCCAAGAAGGGCGGCCGTGGAATATGGAATATATGGAGACATATTCCGTGGCCGCTCTTCTTGGGGGACCACACCCATCTTGGAATCTTGGCCAAGCTATTTTTGTGAGTATGGGTTGTTGCATATGGGCTCCTGCTGTCAAATAGATGCTTTTTTGTGACATTTCCAATTGTTACTTTGTTTCAGATACACTGCACCTTAAAATCTACTCCTGAGGAAGCGAGCAGGGACTCGTAAAATGCATTGAGTTATGGATTCCTGCGTAGATATATTTTATATATTTTACAATTTTTTTGTCTTGACACATTTTGGATTGCATGTTTTCTTTCATTAAGCTTGGCTCAAATGTTCATGCATTTGCTGATGAACTCAATAAATGATGTTTTTACACATATTTATACTTGCTTCTCTGGCCCCTCACCTTTATTGCGAATAATTAGAAATGGAGGTGTGTTACGGGTAGCATCAGACCTGTGCTCTTTTTTCTAAATGGAAGGTAATGCACTGAAATATACTACGTTAAATGGCACGTAACACATTGAAATATGCAGCATTAAACTTGCAGTAATGCACTGAAATAAACTGTGTTAAACGGCACATAATGCACTAGAATACAAATTGTTAACCTTGCAGGAACACAATGAAATATACTGCGTTTAATGGCACTAAAGCACTGACATATATGGTGTTAAACTTATGGAAACGCACTGAAATAAACTGCGTTAAACAGCATGTAAAGCACTGAAATATACTGCATTAAACTTGCAGTAATGCAATGAAATATACTGTGTTAAATGTTCAGTAATGCACTGAAATATACAGCGTTAAACTTGCAGTAATGCACTAAAATATATTGCGTTAAACGAAAGGTAACGCACTGAAATGTATGGCATTAAACTTGCAGTAACGCACTGAAATATACTGCATTAAAGGTGTACCAATGCACAAAAATATACTGCGTTAAATGGCACGTAATGCACTGATATATACAGCGTTAAACTTGCAGTAACGCACTGAAATAAACTGCGTTAAATGGCAAGTAATGCACTGAAATATACGGCGTTAATCAGTCACTAAATTCACACTGACTGAACTGCCCTTAGATTCATACTAATGCAAAGATGAATGGCGATCACTACACTCACACTGACTGAACTATCCCTAGATTCATACGAAACTGATATTCTACACTGACAATAGAATCACTATAGCACACTCAGGCTACTTTCACACTGAAGCGTTTTACAGGCGCTATTTAGCTAAAAATAGCCCGCATAGTGGAGCCCTATCGCTGGTAAAACTCCGCTAAAGTTAGCAGGGTTTTACCGCGACCGCGGCTGCCGCTCAGTGTGAAAGTAGCCTAAGGCTAAGGCTACTTTCACACTGAGGCGCTTTACAGGCACTTTACAGGCACTATTTAGCTAAAAATAGCCCCTGTAAAGCGTCTCAAAAGTCCAGCCCAATCCACCCCAATGTGAAAGCCGGAGTGCTTTCACACTGGGGCGGTACGCTTGCAGGACGTTACAAAAAGTCCTGCAAGCCGCATCTTTGGGGCAGTGCAGTGAGCGGATATCCCGATTCTCCACCGCCCCTGCCCATTGAAAACAATGGTCAGCGCTTCCGTAGCGGCTGCACACCACCTCAGTAGCGCTGCGCGCCGGCACTTTTACCCTGTTTTAACACCTTGTGGGGGGTTAAAAGCGCCACGCACCTGCCCGCTACCGCCCGCCCCAGTGCGAAAGTACCCTAACTGTCTAATAGCACTGTTCTATCTCTCTCCACGCTAATATCACACTAAAAATGGCTGCTATTGAAAGAATACTTTTATAGTGTGGGGCGGGACTAAGATCAATGAGCCATAATTGGAAAGAGTCGTCATGATAGTGTCCAATCATGGCTCTAACAGTGCTCCGTGCCCTGGGCAAAGCTTTCATTGCTTCAGCCAATCAGGGCTTTCAATGTACTGTGTGGTGGTGCAGTACATTGTGGTCATTTGTGGGGCAGAGCAAACTGTTGATTGCCCCGATAATTCGGGTGTTCGGCGAATGTGCGAACAGCCAATGTTCGGCCCGAACTTATGCTCGGGCTGAACCGTTCACCCATCCCTAAATATGAGTATGCTTCGATTATTGTCCAGGTTGTGTGTGATTTTTTTTTTGGAGTGAAATGTTATGAGTTGAGATAGTTGCGCTGCATGGAAGTAATTTAACTGCTTCCCACCTGGCCACTGCACTTAAACAGCCAGGTGGGAACTTTGCCATTCTGAGTGGATGTATAGGAATGTCCCTCAGAATGAGGCCATGTGTGTGGCCGCACAGTCGCGCGATCCCAGTGTGCCTGTGTCCCCTGGAGACAGAGCATCTCTGCTCGGCAGGAGAGCTCTGTGATTGGCCCTCCTGATCACATGATGGCTATGTCCAATCACAGCCATTGTGTAATGTAAATAGAGCTCATTGTCAGTTGATCGGCTCTGCTTCTCTTCACAGCCTGCCAATGAGGAGAAGGAGAGACGATCTGTGTTGCCAGCCTGGGATCAGTGAGTTTATAGCAGTTTTAAAGCTTTACACACACTGATCACCCAGCTAGTGACCCCAAACAGTGTCTTGTTACAGTGTCCTCACACTCAACATCTGTCACATATCAGTCACACAGTAAAAACATCTGTTGCAGTGAACATCTGCGCACATCTGTTGCACATCTGTCCTAGTGATCATCTGCGCACACCTGTCCCAGTGATCATCTATGCACATCTATCCCAGTGAACATCTGAGCAGATATGTCCCAGTGATCATCTGTGCACATCTGTCCCAGTGATTATCTGTGCACATCTGTCCCAGTGAACTTCTGAGCACATCTGTTCCAGTGATCATCAGCGAACATCTGTCCCAGTGAACATCTGCACACATCTGTCCCAATGATCATCTGCGCGCAACTGTCCAAGTGATCATTTGCACACATCTGTCCCAATAAATATCTGTGCACATCTGTCCCAATGATCACATGTGCACATCTGTCCCAGTGATCATCTGCGCACATCTGTCCCAGTGATCATCTGTGCACATCTGCCCCAGTGATCACACAGTGATCAACCTCTGTCACACAGTAAAAACATCTGTCCCAGTGATTATCTGTGCATATATGTCCCAGTGATCATCTGAGCACACATGTCTCAGTGAACATCTGCACACATCTGTCCCAGTGACATCAGTGAACATCAGCAATATCAGCAGTGCAGCCTTAACATGGCTAAAAAAATATTCAGCAGTGAGGAGGCTTTCCAGATTCTCCAGAGTATGACGGATGAGAGTAGTGGGGAACTCTCTCCGTCAGACTCAGATACTGAGTATGAGCCAGTTGAAAGCAGTGGCTCTGAAATGGATTCTGAGGAGGAGAGAGACCAAAGAGGCTCAGGAGATCTGAGGAGGCACAGACATCCACCAGCAGTGCATTAAATCCTGTGATGAGTACAAGCAGTGCAGCACTCCCAGATAATAGGCAGGCATCCACCAGTAGTTCTGCAAGTCCTGGTGCAGTGGCAAGCACAAGCAGAGCAACTTTCCCAGATTTTAAGCCAGGAGCTAGTAATGGGGGGTCCTATCCACAAAAACGAGGTAGGACCCATACTAGCCTCCCAGACATACTAATATGCCACATGACTGCCTGCTACTTCGGCAGAACCTATATTTCCCAGGCCAGGCCCTCAGATAAAAATGTTACCCCAATTATTTTTTTCCATTTATTTTTTACGGATAATCTTCTAAATTACATTGTGGAACAGTGTAATCTGTACGCCAGCCAATACATTGCCAGCAATCCTAGTTCTTGATATGCCTGCCCCTTTGTGCGGAAACCCCTCATCGTGGAGGAATTTAACATTTTTCTTGGACTAACCCTGAACATGGGACTGACAAAAAAAATGAAGTCCATGCCTACTGGTCTACCCAACCTATACATCATATGCCAGTCTGCTCTTCTTTTATTCCCAGAACACGTTACGAGATGATAATGAGATTTTTACATTTCAACAATAATACCCAGTGCCTCCCTAGAAATCATCCTCATGACAAACTATTCAAAATTTGGCCACTAATCAACTGTTTTTGCTCTAGCTTCAAGCAAATGTTTACTCCCAATATAAATATTTGTATGGATGAATCCCTAGTCCACTTCACTGGAATACTGGGCATCAAACAATACCTTCCTAGTAAACAAGCCAAATATGGGGTAAAATTCTACAAGGCATGTGACAGGGCCACGGGTTATGCCTATAATTTCAAAATTTATGAGGGAAAGGACAGCCAGCTAAACCCCCCTGGATGCCCTACCTATACGAGGACAAGCGTCAAAATTGTTTGG
Source organism: Glandirana rugosa (assembly GCA_018402905.1). Taxonomy (NCBI): domain Eukaryota; kingdom Metazoa; phylum Chordata; class Amphibia; order Anura; family Ranidae; genus Glandirana; species Glandirana rugosa. The sequence goes on along the minus strand of BLSH010233823.1, from coordinate 566,131 downwards.
CAACTTCCCGCTGTATGTAGATAATTTCTGCACAAGTCTCCCACTATTCTGCTATCTCTATCTGAAGAAAACTGTGGCCTGTGGGACAGCATAGACCAACCGCAAGGGCTTCCCACAGAGATTGGTCACCACAAAACTGAAACGGGGGGAAAAAGCCAGTTTGCGAAATGAAGAGGTACTAGCCATAAAGTGGAGGGAAAAAAGAGATCACTGCTTTGGTATGAAAAAAGTTGCCATTTACTTGTTTTCAGTTAGCCCTGTACAATTCATATGTTATCTGCACTGCACATAGAGATCCCTAACCTAACTAAAATATCAAGAAGACATTATTACAGCCCTTCTCTACCTGCATGGCAATGCCTCTGAACAAATTTGCTCCGATTCATTGACTAGACTTCATGAAAGGCATTTCCCCAATATCCTTCCTCTTACTTAAACAGGCAGAAAACCCCCCAAAAATGCAATATATGTTCAAGTAAAGGAATTTAAAACAGATATAAAATTCTGGGAAGTATATGCATCTTAACAGAATGTAGTCTTTTAAACAAAAAATGTTTATCTCTCAAGGTCTTCTGAAATTTTTCTGAACGTGGGTGGATAATTTCATTGCTATAAAGTCTGGAAAGATGGAGTTAAAGTGGAGCTCCACCCAAACGGGGAAGCTCCGCTTATTTGTCTCCCCTCCTCCTCCGCTGCTACATTTGGCACCTTTTGGAGGGGTACCTGGTTTTGACAGGTACCCTTTCCCACTTCCGGCTAATCTCACCGCGGCAAAGTCAGCAGCAAGTTCGGCCCCCTCCTCCTTCCCCTGCCGCTGGGTTATTCACAAAGCACAGCACTGCAAAGTAAGGAAGGCTTCACTGCCAGTTGCCCTTAGCGGAGATGGCGGTGACAGCACCTGATAGCCAATTGAAAAATCGGCTGGGGTGAAGAAACCACTAGATTCATAGACAGGTATGTGCCCTAATATTAAACTTCAGCAGCTACAGTATTTAGCTGCTGACTATTTAGCTGCTGACTTTTTATTTTTTTCTGAAGGAGCCTGGAGCTCTGCTTTAAGTTAATGCCCAAGTATGGGAGGGCATCAGTTTGCCATTTAAAATGGAAGTTAATCTTTAAAGGGGTTGTAAAGGTTTGTTTTTTTTTTTAAATAAAAATAACAAATATGTTATACTTACCTGCTCTGTGCAAGGGTTTTGCACAGAGCAGTCCCAATCCTACTCTTCTGGGGTCCCCTGCCAGCGCTCCTAGCCGCTATCCATAAGGGCAGCCATGCGGGCTCAGTCCTGAGTCCCGCTGCTGCGTCCATTGACACAGACAGTGGGACTCGCTGCTGCCCCCCGCTCCTTTGTCACTGGATTTGATTGGCAGCAGCGGGAGCCAATCTGTCCAATGAGGAGAGAGCCGCTGTGCTCGTGAACATCACTGGCTCAGGTAAGAAAAAGGGGGGGGGTCTGGGTGCAGCTGCATTGCAGAATGCATTAAGGTGAAAAACCTTGAGACTATACAATCACTTTAATCTCCAGAGTGTATGGTCGTCAAGAGATTTAATAAGGATTTGGGATTTCCTTTCTATCTCTCTTAATGTCTATTTTATGCATGAAGTTTAGGGTTTTGTTATTCTCTCTACCAGGTCATATGTCTGTGGACGATTAGCAGAAGTCAGCAACTGCTTAATTTGGAACAGTTTGCACAAGTCTGCCACCATCTTTGATATAAAATGGGTGTTCTGGTCAGTCAGAATCTCTCAATGAGAAATCCTCCTCTCAAAAACATATGAAACAACTCCCGTTCAATTGTCTTAGAGGAGTGTTTCTTGGGATACCTGGTTGCATAATTGAGATCTATCTGTTTATACTGATGTCCTCTGGCCGACTTCACCAGGGGACCAACTAGGTTCATTGTAATGCACTCAAAAGGTACTTTTGTTAATGAGATGAGGCACCAAGGGGTTCCAGAAGTGTTACACTGGGCAGTTAACTGGCAAGTGGGACAGGAAGCAGAGTATTTCTTAACCAATGCAATTGCTTTCTTAACTCCCAGATGTTCTCCCAGTGTGTCTTTGTGAGCTTTTTTGAGCACCATCTGCCTATATGCCTGGGAAACCAATGACTGCCTGTCAACCTCACCGGAGGCTTTGGTAATTTGATGCACCAAAAAACAGCTGCAAAACGAGGAAACCCCTTTCCAGCATTAGGCATTTGAGGAACTTCATTAACAGTAAATTGCACTCTAGCACACTTAACAGCATGGAATCTTGCATCTGGGCAGTGTCAAATGCCTGTCAGTATGCACCAGATTAGAGGAAGTTTCCTCATCTTCCTTCCTGACAATAATTTATTTATTTTTGTCATTTAATATTATTTTTGTTTGTGAAAATAATCTTCCTATACATACCCTAAGACAAAGGTCGCCAAACTTTCTGAACAAAGGGCCAGTTTACTGTCTTTTAGACTTTATGGGGGTAGGTTGTGGCCATTGGAAGTAGAAATGATCCTGGCATCAGTGGGAGTAAACAATGCATCTTAGCTATTAGGGGGAGGAATAGTGCCCTATCGTAGGTATTAAGGGGAGAAATAGCATCCCATCATTGGTATTAGGAAGAGGAATTGTGCCTCATCATTGGTGTCAGTGGGAGGAATAGCTCCCCATTGTTGATGTCAGTGGGAGGAATAGTGCCCCATTGTTGGTGTCAGTGGGAATAATAGTTCCCAATCACTGGTGTCATTGAGAGGAATAGAACCCCATCCTTGCCATCAGTGGGATGAATGGTGCCCCATCATTGGTGTCAGTGGAAAGACTAGTATCCCATCATTGGTGTCACTGGGAGGAATAGTGGACCATTGTTGGTGCCATTGGGAAGAAAAGTGCTCCATTGTTGGTATAAATTGGAGAAATAGTGCCCCATTGTTGATGACATTAGCAGGAATCATGCCACATTGTTGATGTCAGTGGGAGGAATAGTGTCTTGTATCAGTGGAAGGAAAAGTGCCCCAAGGGACGGGACAGGTAAAGGCAAGCTAAGGGCCACAATTTGGAGACCTCTGTCCTAAGACATACAGTATCTCACAAGTACCTCACATTTTTGTAAATATTTTATTATATCTTTTCATGTGACAACACTGAAGAAATGTCACTTTGCTACAATGTAAAGTAGTGAGTGTACCGCTTGTATAACAATGTAAATTTGCTGTCACCTCAAAATAACTCAACACTTTAATGTCTAAACTGCTGGCAACAAAAGTGAGTACACCCCTACGTGTAAATATTCAAATTGGGCCCAAAGTGTCAATATTTTGTGTGGCCACCATTATTTTCCAGCACTACCTTAACCACTTCAGCCCCGGAAGGATTTCCAGCTTTAGGACCGGAGCCCTTTTTGCGATTCGGCGCTGCGTCGCTTTAACTGAAAACTGCGCGGTCGTGCGACGTTGTACCCAAACGAAATTTGCGTCCTTTTTTTCCCACAAATAGAGCTTTCTTTTGGTGGTATTTGATCACCTCTGCGTCATTTCTGATCGCCGCTATAAACAAAAGAAGAGCGACAATTTTGCAAAAAAACCCAAATTTCTTACTTTTTGCTAGAATACAAATCCAAAAAAAAAAAATAAAAAAACATTTTTTTTCACCGTTTTTGGCCGATTTATATTCTTCCTCATATTTGCGATAAAAAAAATCGCAATCGTAGCTTATTGATTGGTTTGCGCAAAAGTGGCCGCGTTTACGGATGATGAGAATTCATTTTTGGGGTTTTTATTTTTTTTTATTTTTTACTAAAAATGGCGGCGATCTGCGATTTTTTGCGGTACTGCGATATTTCAGCGGACATGTCGGACCATTTTGACACTTTTTTGGGACCATTGGCATTTATACAGCGATCAGTGCTATAAAAATGCACTGATTACTGTGTAAATGCCATTGGCAGTGAAGGGGTTAACCTGCAGGGGGCGCGCTAAGGGTTAACTATGTTCCCTGGGCGTGTTCTAACTGTATGGGGGATGCCCTAACAGGGGAAGGGAAGTTATCACAGCCTTCACGTAAAGGAAGGCTGTGATTACAGCCCTTCCCCCTCACACAGAGCGGAGGTCCGTGTTTACATACACGGACCTCCGCTCACTCGCTCCGGGGGGGCCATCGCGGGTAGCCGGCGGCAATCGAAGCCGCCGCACCCGCTCCCTGGCCCTCCCCGAACACAGTGAGCGCGCGGGCGCGCCTCCGGCGGCGCGCGCGCGCTCACAGTGCGCGTTATCACAGCCGCCGTCGTATGACGGCGATTTGCGATAACGAACCACCTTGTCGCCGTCAACCTGCGGTTGGCGGTCGGCAAGTGGTTAACCTTCTTGGGCATGGAGTTTACCAGAGCTTCACAGTTTGCCACTGGAGCCCTCTTCCACTCCTCCATAATGACATCGCGGAGCTGGTGGATGTTAGAGACCTTGCGCTCCTCCACCTGTCATTTGAGGATGCCCCACAGATGCTCAATAGGGTTTAGTTCTGGAAATATGCTTGACCAGTCCATCACCTTTACCCTCAGCTTCTTTAGCAAGGCAGTGGTCATCTTGTAAGTGTATTTGGGGTCATTATCATGTTGGAATACTGCCCTGCGGCCCAGTCTCCGAAGGGAGGGGACCATGCTCTGCTTCTGTATGCCACAGTACATGTTGGCATTCATGGTTCCCTCAATGAATTGTAGTTCCCCAGTGCTGGCAGCACTCATGCAGCCCTAGACCATGCCACTCCCACCACTGTGCTTGACTTTGTACTCCTCACCCGGTTGCCACCACACATGCTTGACACCATCTGGACCAAATAAGTTTATCTTGGTCTCATCAGACCACAGGACATGGTTCCAGTAATCCATGTCCTTAGTTTGCTTGTCTTCAGCAAACTGTTTGCTGGCTTTCTTGTGCATCATCTTTAGAAGAGGCTTCCTTCTGGGATGACAGCCATACAGACCAATTTGATGCAGTGTGCGGCATATGGTCTGAGCACTGACAGGTTGACCCCCCACCCCTTCAACCTCTGCAGCAATGCTGGCAGCACTCATACGTCTATTTCCCAAAGACAAGCTCTGGATGTGACACTGAGCACGTGCTGTCAACTGCTTTGGTCGATCATGGCAAGGCCTGTTCTGAGTAGAACCTGTCCTGTTAAACCACTGTATGGTCTTGGCTACCGTGCCGCAGCTCAGTTTCGAGGTCTTGGCAATCATCTTATAGCCTAGGCCACCTTTATGTAGAGCAACAATTCTTTTTTTTTTCAGATCCTCAGAGTTCTTTGCCATGAGGTGCCTTGTTGAACTTCCAGTGACCAGTATGATAGAGTGAGAGCAATAACACCAAATTTAACACACCTGCTCCTCGTTCACACCTGAGACCTTGTAACACTAAAGAGTCACATGACACCAGGGAGGGAAAATGGCTAATTGGGCCCAATTTGGACATTTTCACTTAGGAGTTTACTCACTTTTGTTGCCAGTGGTTTAGACATTAATGGCTGTGTGTTGAGGGGACAGCAAATTTACACTGTTATACAAGCTGTAAACTCGCTACTTTACATTGTAGCAAAGTGTCATTTCTTCAGTGTTGCCACATGAAAAGATATAATAAAATATTTACAAAAATGTGAAGGGTGTATTCACTTTTGTTAGATACTGTAAGAAGAAAGCAAATCATTTCATGTGCCAGCACCTACCCAAAATAAAATTCTCAATTTTGGTAAACTGATACATGTGGCAAAGTTTTGAAATATTAAAGTGGAACTTCAGTCATTTTTTCAACTTTCCATCTATTAAATCCTCTACCCTTGTTGTTTTAACTTTGGATAGTAAAACATTTTTTTCTGCCAGTAAATACCTTATACAGCCCACTTCCTGTATCTTGGCTGGTAAAAAGCCTAGACGTTTGACATCATGCACAGCTCTCTCTCTCACTCTCGTGAGAGTTTGCCAGGAAGGGAGGGGCGTGAGTCATAAGAGGGCCAATGGGAGCTGCAGAGCTGGAGGTGTGTCTGTGTAAATCCAGGAAGTGAACAGGCAGCAGCTTCAGCTGCCCACAGTTAAAATGGATGCAGCCAGACTCAGTGGAGGGAGATTTCTGCAGCATATTTGGCAAGTACAGAATCACAGTATATATAAAATAATATGCAAAGTGGTTGGAGGGAAGCTTCAGAATGGCAAAAATGTTTTCATTACAAATTATGTCAGCAGACTGCAGTTCCTCTTTAAGATATAAGGATATAACAAGGCTATGCATCTGTCCACGACTCCCTTCAAGTTGTCCAGTCCATCCTATTAATGTTTCTAGCTGGATTTTATACCTTTATATATTATATTAGCTTTTATTTTGTATATATTTTATACACATTACTTCCTTCTGTAAGCTCATCTATGCTATGATGACTACTGTCACATGATGAAAACGTGGATGTGTAATTTCCATAAAAGAGAGGTTACAAAGGTAGGGTATTGTTTTATAACAAAGCTCTTTAAATCCAATGAGATAGACACTATGACACTATGGGTAAAACAACTCAGAAAGCAGGGGAATGACAATGCACTCAATCACATAGTTCTCAAGTTCATCACCTTTACAACATGTGACATTAAACAGAGTTGTCAAGACTAGAAAGCAAAACAGTGGCAGTGACTAGAGTTGAGCGAACACCTGGAAGTTCGGGTTCTGCTGGTCCGTCCGAACTTCGGGACAAAGTCCGGGTCCGGGTCCGGACGGAACCCGAACGATCGCAACGCTAGCAAGCCCAAGGCAGGCCTGGGCCTGGGCCTGAAACAGGGCTTCAAGCCTGCCTGGTCGTCTTGGGCTTGAAGGTCCACAAGCGAGTTGAGATCAGTGACGGTGACAAAACGAAAGATCAGAACTGTTGAGACAAATTACAGTGTACAACATTTCCACTACTTGAACTCTTGATACACTAACTCACGTAACAGTAAGGGGACGAAAGACTCAACAAAATGGGTATCACAGTATCACAGATAGAGTAACCTAAATTTCTCGAAACAATATTTTGTTATGGGATGGAAACATTGGAGAGAAAATACCTTTAATGTGTAGGTGCAAAAGTAGTACACTGTCATCAG
>BLSH010233823.1:531489-554917 GCA_018402905.1 Glandirana rugosa | reverse complement strand
GCACAGACAGCAGTAGTAAAGTAATCTATCTCAGGATGCAGGATCAGGTCTCAAAATGGCTAAAATCTGTCCCTCACGCCGTCAGCTACCTTTCCCTATACTAACCCAAGGAGCATGTGACTGCAGCACTGTGACTCCAGCTTATAAAGAGGCTGGGTCACATGATGCACCGGCCAATCACAGCCATGCCATTAGTAGGCATGGCTGTGATGGCTTCTAAGGGCAAACCAGTGAAACGCTTGTTGATTGGCTGCCCTGCAGCTTCTCAACACGTGGAGTAAAATAGCAGAACCCCGGACCGAACCCGAACGATTTTTGAAATGTCCGGGTCCGGGTCCGTGCCACGGACACCCTAAAGTTCGGTACGGACCCGAACGTTACAGTCCGGGTTCGCTCAACACTAGCAGTGACCTAAGTCAAACAGTTCTCAATTTGAACTTTATGGATTATAGCTTTTAAGATGTGCTATAAAATACTGCATCTATTACCAATGTAAATTATTCACTGAATACTGTGAACATCCATGTTTTTGCGACTGTGGCAAATGTGTTTTAAATTATTGTAAAGGCAGACGTTTTTTGTTATCTTACAGCATTGTATTCATTAGGATAAAACACCTTCTGTGTGCAGTAGCCCCCCATCAGCCCCATAATACTTACCATCTAGACCCAGCGATGTTGCGGAAGTATCTCGGCTGCCCGGGACTCCTCTCCTTATTGTCTGAGACAGCAACATGGTGCCATTGGCTCCCGCTGCTGTCAATCAAAGTAGGTCAACCAATAAGGAGAGAAAGGGGATGGGGCTGGGCTGCAGCTCTGTGTCTGAATGGACACAGGGAGCTGTGGCTCGGCTCGGGTGCCCCCATAGTAAGCTGCTTGCTGCAGAGGCACTTAACAGGAGGGAGGGGCCAGGAGAGCCGAAGAGGGACCAGAGAAGAGGAGGATCTGGGCTGCTCTGTGCAAAAACACTGCATAGAGCAGGTAAGTATAACATGTTTGTTATTTTTAACTTAAAAAAAACAAGACTTTAATATCACTTTAAGATTGCCTTGCACCTATTCTTTTTCCTTCAGTCCCGACCTCTGTAGATCCGTACATTTTTCTGGCTGTAATGGGTAAACAGGCCATTCTGATATGTTCAAGAGATGGGACGAATTCAACACTGTTTAGAGTAATCAGGTTGACCATTGGTTAGTAAACTATATGTAACACTTCAGAGTGTCTGAAACAAATAGCTGCCAGTTAGACTTGCACAATGGATTTGAGGAATTTTAGGATTCTTAACCACATCTAAAATAAGAATTACAATAGTATACCAAAGGTGTATGTGTAGTTATTGTGGAATTCACATTATTATATCATATTGTAACATTCATTACACACTATATTGTCAAAAGTATTAGGACACCTTCCTTTACACGAACTTTAATGGCATTAAAATATAGCCACTACCAGAGCTCAGAGGTCTTCAAGGTAAAGAGCAATCAGGGCATCGGTATTCCAAGACTGGGTGGCTGCTGCCCCCCTCGGATGGGGTGATCCGATACAAACTAGGGAAAACAAAACAAAAAGGAAGGCGCGCACATCTAGAGCATTACCAATGGCATTTAATAAATAACAAAACCACTATAAAAATGGGTACACACAAACAGTGATTCTCAAATGAACCAAAGAAAAACCCACAAAGTGGGGGATGCAGGCAAGTGTATTGTAAAACCACAATGGGTAAGGCTGACACGTTTCGGGTGTGCATCCCCTTCCTCAGAGCTAAGCTACCTCTCAGCTATGAGGAAGGGGGTGCGCCCCCGAAGCGCGTCAGCCTTACCCATTGTGGTTTTACAGTGCACTTGTCTGCAACACCCCACTTTGTGGGTATTTCTTTGGTTCATTTGAGAATCACTGTTTGTGAGTATCCATTTCTATACTGGTTTTATTATTTATTAAATGTCATTTGTAATGCACTAGGTGTGCGTGCCTTCCTTTTTGTTTTGTTTCCCCTAGCATTCCAGTCTTAGTACGTAGGGTCCAATACAGAGTTAGCCCAAACTTCGCAACTATAACAGCTTTAGACATGTGCAATTCGTATCGGTCCGAATACAAATTCGGACAAATTTTTGGTTATTTGGAGATTCGGATGTATCCGAATAAAAAAGTAGCGAATAGTGACGTATTTTGTTTTTCTAATGAATTCCAAGTTTTCAGAACGATTCGAATTTAGATCAGTTGAAAAACGATCAACGGATCCAAATTCTCTGTGAAGAAATAACTGGTTGTTAAGCAGCGGGCCGGGAAGCCGGCTGCCAGCATCCTTAACAACAATGAGCCATCATCTGGCAGCTGGCTTCCCCACTGACAGATGAATGAAAGATAAAGAATGCCCGGAAATAGAAAATGTTAAGAAAAACAGCATAGGGTCCCCCCCAGTCCATACCAGTCCCTTCGGGTCTGGTATGGATTTTTAGGGGAACCCCATGGCAAATTTTTTTTAAAAAATGACGTGGGGTCCTCCCCAACATCCATACCAGACCCTTATCCTAGCATGCAGCCTGGCAGATCAGGAAAAGGGGGGGAGTGAACGTCCCCCCTCCTGAATCATACCACAAATTTTTACAGTGATTTTTTTTCTATATTGCTGGGAGCTGGCAATATATTACAGCCGCAATTTTAAATGACAATTTTTCCTTTACAAATGTCATTTTGCTCTGGCACTGTTCTAAATATCACAGAGGTGCGCCCTTTTACAGGAAGACTAAGGGGACCCCCCAGGCACATTATTTAACCACTTACCAACCGGGGCCCATTTTTACATTTGTTGGTTACAAGCTAAAAACAGTTTTTTATGCTAGAAACTTACATAGAACCCCAAAAGATTATATATTTTTTTTCAAACACCCTAGAGAATAAAATGGCGATTGTTGCAATACTTTTGGTCACACGGTATTTGCGCAGCGGTCTTTCAAGCGCAATTTTTTTGAGTTAAAAAATAAGACAACAGTAAAGTTAGCCCAATTTTTTTTGTATATTATGAAAGAGGATGTTACGCCGCGTAAATAGGTACCATACATGTTACGGTTGAAAATTGTGTGCACTTGTGGTGCACCACTTAAAAATCTCCATAGGCGATGCTTTAAAAATTTTTTAATGGTAACCAGGTTAGAGGGGCAGAGGAGGTCTTTTGCTAGAAGTATTGCTCACACTCTGGCGATACCTTACATGTGTAGTTTGAACACCGTTTTCATGTGCGGGCGTGACTTACGTATGCGTTTTCTTTGCTGCGCGAGCTGGCGGGGACGGTGTCGCTTTAATTTATTTTATTATTATTTATTTATTTTTAGCACTGTTCCTTTAAAAAAAAAAAAAATCTGATCACTTTTATTGCTATCACACGGAATGTAAACATCCCTTGTGATAGTAATATATGGTGACAGGCACACTTTATGGAGACCCCCCCATCCCTCCTTTGCACTTCACAGTATTCAGATCGCCAAAAACAGTGATTCTGAATACTGTAATTTTTTTAAAACCGGCGCCGTTAGCCGCCGAGTAAACCGCAAGTGATGCTATGACGTCGCTTTCCGGAATTTGCTGAAGGAGACCCGATTGTAGCCGATTCCGGCTTCTATCAGGTCTCCTCTGAGCCGGCGGACGCGCCAAATCGTAGCTCCGGTCTCCTGGTGGGACGGGAGGCCGGAGAAGAGTGGCGGAAGGCGGCGGGAGGGGGGATGTCCCCTCCCACCCCCAGGGATAATGATTGAGCAGCTCCTGAGCCGGATCGGTTGTCATCCCTGGATAGCCGACCGTCCACTCTAAAAAACTGTACCAGGAGGCTATATCCCGGTACAGGCACTCAAAAGTAGCCGTCGCCTATTTACAGCGCTGGTCGGCAAGTGGTTAAAGGAATATTTAATTTATATTGTTTCATTTTAAGCATTATTTAAATCATTGATACATGTCCCCTAGGGCAGGACCCGGGTCCCCATACACTTTTTATGACAATAACTTGCATATAAGCCTTTAAAATGAGCACTTTTTCATGTTCGGGTCCTATAGACTTTAACAGTGTTCGAATGTTTGGACAAATTTTTTGTCTGTTCGCATGTTCTGGTGCAAACCGGACCGGGGGGTGTTCGGCCCATCCCTAGTAGCCATTGGTTGCACAGCTGGCTTTGTCTGATTAAAACTGTGATAAGGGATGAGAAATTCATTTCTGTGCGTAAACTGCAGCTTGAGCTTTGGAGCCTATAAACAAATGGTTGTCTATAATTCTAAGTTCTCTAAAGGGAATGTGAAAAGGAGACTAAAGCTCTACCTGGTTTCTTAAAAAATACAAAATATGTATATGCAATATTTCATAATTTCCTAACTGGTTAAAAATAATATTTTTTATTCCTAAGCATAATAAACAAATAAAAGATGTACACAACCACTACACAATCCTTTTAAATTATCATAGGCCCCCGTATACCTGAAAATAAGTATTTATACAGGCTCCTCCAGTAGATCATAGCATTGGGTCAGAGCAGGGGTGGCAAGAACCAATTACAGATTGTCTACTACACTAACTTGTTATTTTGCCTAGTATAGGGCAGGTGTGCTTTATCATGTCCTGAAGTTTGTATTGGACAGAAAGAAAAACTATATAGAAATGTGTAGAGTAGCTTTAAAAATAACACTCTAAATAAAGTGATTTAATTAATTTATATGCAATGGTGGTGTCAAGTTTGTCATACAAATTTATGTGTGAAAAGTATGCTGACAAAGAATCCTCATGTTTCATATAGCAATAAATATTATATTATTATTATTATACAGGATTTATATAGCGCCAACAGTTTGTGCAGCACTTTACAACATACAGTAAATACCAAATGCTATTACTGCAGTTCCAAGTTAAAAACCAAATGACTGGTTGCTATGGGCAACAGAAATCCTCTTGTTAGCCCAGTTTTTGGAAAAAGAAAGCCCTTTGTTAAGGAAGTGATAATCAGAAAACTGCACGTCGACACAAGATATCCTGTTTACTTTGGGAATTATGTAATTTTCAGGCAGGGTTAGGCAGTGATTCATGAAAATAATTTTCCTACTATGATCTGTCCAAAATAGCTCCAACATGAAAAAAGGACAGTGCAGGAAGTTTTTTTTATAACTATAAGATTTTTCTTAAAATAAATTATTTTGATTACCAGACAAGTATATGAATACCTAAGAAACCATTAATTATCTTGAGTTGTCAAAACAATTGAGTCAGCTTGTTTTAAGTGCCAAGATATCCAGGAACAAAAGTTTGACGTAGTTGATGTAATAACACAAAGGTTTACCTTTCACCCAAAGTATTTTGTCAAGTCTAGTTAGAATCTGTTTTGGTGCTTTTCATCATAGTTTTCAATGGCTTTTACATTTTAACATAATACATACAAGGTACAGAATCTTCTAATCTTCAAAAGAAAATAAATTTAAAGTACAAATATCAGTTCTATTAATTCGGGGTTGTTGGGCAAAAAAAAAAAGTTTCACAAACCAATTCATAAAAATTAGGAAGGAAGCAGTTGAACTATCAGATTATGTCTTTCCATAAAACTGCATGTGGAGACAAGAGAAGACCCTTGAAGTGATTGACAAAAGAGCTTTACTGAATAACTTTACTGGATTTTAAGTTCTACCAAATGACAGAACGTTTGGAAGGAAACACGGTTTCCACAGCAGTAGAAAGTGGTCTAACCATTGCAATTTTACTACATTACCTGTTCCCTAGGTTGAATGTTTCTCTAGAGTTACATTGGGATCAGCTAGATTTACTTTTCAAGCAGGATAGGTTATTCTATTTTGTCTTTCAGGATGAGATATCTACAGTATCTCACAAAAGTGAGTACACCCCTCACATTTTTGTAAATATTTTATTATATCTTTTCATGTGACAACACTGAAGAAATGTCACTGGGAGGAATAGTGGACCATTGTTGGTGCCATTGGGAAGAAAAGTGCTCCATTGTTGGTATAAATTGGAGAAATAGTGCCCCATTGTTGATGACATTAGCAGGAATCATGCCACATTGTTGATGTCAGTGGGAGGAATAGTGTCTTGTATCAGTGGAAGGAAAAGTGCCCCAAGGGATAGGTAAAGGCAAGCTAAGGGTCACAATTTGGAGACCTCTGTCCTAAGACATACAGCATCTCACAAAAGTGAGTACACCCCTCACATATTTGTAAATATTTTATTATATCTTTTCATGTGACCACACTGGACAAATGGCACTTTGCTACAATGTAAAGTAGTGAGTGTGCAGCTTGTATAACTGTGTAAATTTGCTGTCCCCTCAAAGTAACTCAACACACAGCCATTAATGTCTAAACCGCTAGCAACAAAAGTGAGTGCACCCCTAAGTGAAAATGTCCAAATTGGGACCAAAGTTGTCACATGAAAAGATTTAATAAAATATTTACAAAAATGTGAGGGGTGTACTCACTTTTGTGAGAAAATGTATGTCCTTAAAATGTAAGTCTTTAGTTTTGCAAACTGGTACTGTATGTTTACAAACCTGATATCTTTTGAAAACTGTACTGTGTTTTTAATAAGATTTCACTACTTCCTGTATTAGAAAAGTACTTCTGTCATGGCAAATACCTGGGTATTCCCATGAAGTATAGCTATAGCATTATGCTGCCCCAAGCCACTTTTTAGGCTTCATGCGCACAGGACTTTTCTAAAACGTCAGTAGCTTATCAGTGATTTTTTTTCAGCTTTTTTTAGCGTTTTTGCCCCGGCGTTAATGGGCATTAATGAGCGTTAGTGAGAATTAATGAACGTTTTTTAGCGCAGGTGTCAATGGGCGTTTTTTTTTGGTTTTGTTTTTTTTTTTAATTCTTTTTTCAATGGGTACAAAATGTCCAAAAATGTTGGCGAGTGGCGTTAGTGGGTGTTAATGAGCGTTAGTGTGTGTTTTTGGGTGTCAGAGCGTTTTTACAGAAAAACGTCTGCAGCTGAAAACAGCCGCTGTAAAAATGTTGAAAAACGTCCTGTGTGCATGAGGCCTTACAGTCTGCAACAAAAAGCTCTTTTATATTACATAAATTAAATTTGTTGCAGTAAGGTAAAGCTCTAGTTTTTGTCCCTATAATAACCAATGTTTACCAGGTTGAGATTGTGTAAAGGTTTTAATCATTCCTATTCAGAATGTATAAACTCTTACACATTAACCTATGTAGGTTCAGTGAAAGATAAGTATGGGAATATTATTTTTTCATACTTACCTAGGTGGATGCTGCACCTGTCCCCTGCTGGCTCTAATACCGAGAACCGAGGGATCAAACACCTCCGATCGCTCGGTTCTCAGAGCTCCCTGAGCAGAGAGCTGCTGACTGTCAGTCACCGGCTCACTGCTTTGCCCCCTCATGCTCACTGGAGCGCGGGGCTGTGGAGGGGATGGGAGCGGCCGGCTCAGGCTCTCAGTGGCCCACTGACAGGCGGAGCCGGTTGCCGGTCCAGGCATGTGGGCGGATCCCAACTTCATTGTCGTGATCTTGCTTAAGCCTGGACTAGCTCTGTGACATCAGCCGACAGCGAGCTTCAGCCCGCTGTCTGCTGAAAACAGGTCACAGGTGTGCATAACTGTATTAGTAAAGTGATACTAAACTATATTCTCCAAAAATAATCCTTACACATCCTTTACTTAATGGCCTTGAAATAAATTGTTTCACTTTTCCCCCCAATTTTCTCCATTCTGTGTGTTTGGGACAAGCAGTGCATGTTAGTTGGGGTCATGTGCACTGTACTACAAGTCCATAGTCCGTAATCCATCTCAGTAGCGAGCAAAAGAGGTGGCTACATTCCTACATACTTTAGGACCATGGAGGACAAACATAGCCACCCTCTAACAGGAAGTCAGATCACAGCAGCAACAAATAAGAGATTTGGAGGAGGCTAAGAGTAAGAGCTTCCTTAAGTTAGGAAATGAATACATGCTTGGATATGTTTTGTTTTTTTTAAACAGTTTATTGTCACTTTAAGGATTGCAGAGGTTGGTGTTGACACTGACTCTGTACCCCTGTGACATTTGTAATCATGAAGAGCTGGCACCAGATGAACAGGACTTCGGAATCATTGTAGCTAATCACAGGTCCCCTTTGCTAGCTGTGAAGTTTAGTTTTCTTAGTATTGTAGATGCATTGCCCTCCTATTGTGCTCCTGGTCATCCCAGCTAGCACTGAAATTAACCCTGTGTGTCTAACATAGTCTTCCTCAGGCTGCCGAAATCCCAGAGTGTCTTCTCAGCTAAAAACTGACGAGATAGCTTTTTGTAGTTCTGCAGTTAGGGTTATAGAGTAATTGTGTGCCAAAAGTATGCCAAGATATAAAAATGTTTAATTTCCCTTGAATTCAGCTTTGAAAGCTAATTCCATTCCATGATGCCTGGCTATAAGTGGGCTCCCAGATATCATGCCCCACCTTTGTGAATGAGTAAGAGGTGCATACATTAGTACCCCTGGTTACTCATTCACAAAGAAAGGCAAATGTAAATAAACATACACACCATGACTAAGTTTTTTTTTTAACAAATCCATATCAAGATGTGCAAAAGTATGCAAATATATAAACATTGTGATGGTCATTATTTTTGCTGCTACTACTCTTGTTTTGTTTATTCTAACCCACTACTAGACTAGACCACTACTAGACTAGACCCACTACTAGACCACCTCTTTCAGCACATGCTTATTGTGGTGGCTGTAGGAGTCAGAGATCTGAGATGCTGAAAAAGACTGGGGAGCTACTGAGGACAGAGTAGTTTGTTGGACAATTGAGGATAAAACCCATCTCCGGGTAAAGAAAGAAATGCTCTCTTGCAGTGCAGGGGCAGCCCCCCTAAATGCTTCTTTAGATGCAGAAGGGTAGGAACATCTGTTTTATTTACCCAATCCTCCTCTTCCCTGGCAGCCGGAACTCTTCCCTGGCAGCCAGCACAGGGCTATAGGCTCTGCATCGTTCTTGATGATGCCAGAGGGTATTTGAGCCCAGGACATAGGGAGAAGAGGCTGCAGGGACTGGTCTAATAGCACTGAAGGAGCCTGCGAGTGCTGCAGATCAGGTAAGGAAAAGTGCCTTTGTGGCCCCCAAGCCCTAAACAAGCATTTAACCTTAAGGCTGCATTCACACCTGGGCGTCGCGTTTTCAGGCAGAAATACACACGGTTTTTACCACGATATTTGCCGCGATTTTACCGCGATTTTGTACAGGTCAAAAGGTCACCAATGTAAAAAATAGCCCAAATCAAGCTACAAAAATACTTCCAGAACTTGTTTGAGCTTCAGGCGTTTTCAGGTTTTTGGCTTCAGGCATTTTTGAGTGGAGATGTGAACAGACTCCATAGAGAATCATTGATTTTTTCCCCTCCAGCGTTTTGTAGCTTCAGGCTTCAAGCTACAAAACGCTCAGATGTGAATGGGGCCTTAGTGCAGAGGCAGCCCCACTGCAGCTAAGCACTTTTTATTTCCTAGGAGTTTAGCTTTGAAAGCTAATTACATGCAATGATGCCCCGATATAAGGGGGCTCCCAGATACCATGCCCCACCTTTGTGAATTAGTAAAGGGTACATATTACTGTACACCAGGATACTTATCCACATAAAAGTAAAATGCAAATAAACATACACATCATGACTAAGTATTATATTTTTTAAAAATCCATGTCAATCACATCTTTCAGTGATGTAGATCCAGCATCAATCATGATATATAATGCCCTGGTGACCTGTGCACGATGACCTTCTTCCATCGCACTCCCATCGGCTGATGGTCACCTGCGTCCTAGCAACCAATGACGCTGTTTACTCACTTGCGTCAAAGCAACCAAAGATGCTTGATGCCAGCACAACGGCAAGTTGTCATTTAATAGTGGTATTACTACTGAATGATGTCCTGTAACAGCAGCAGTCAGAGGCAAACAGGTCAAATCTGGCGATTTAGTTTGCCCATTTGGTGAACTGAGAAAATGTAAAGTTCACTGCAAACCTTGCATCACCACAAACTCAAAACTGATCCCTAATACTGATTTTCAAAAAAGTGATTTTTTTTTTTTTTAGTAAAAGTGACACTAAATGGTGTCCTTATTTCTAAAAAAAAAAAAAAAAAAAAAAAAAAAAAATCCATATGCATCCACTACTTAATGGCTCTGTTATCTTTTTTTATGACATTTTCTTTTACTGCTTTTTTCTGCCTCCTTGTAACATCCCCTGTGAGTTTGGATCAGAGCAGCAACACAAAAAGGAATTGGGAGATTTGGAGGAGGCTGAGAGCAATAGAATGAATTTTTCTGAATTAAGAATACATACTGGAATAGAATATAAATATATATATATATATACTGTATATATATATATATATATATATATATATATATAAACTGTTTTTTTTATATAAACCAGAGATTAGTGTTACTTTAAGTCAAATGAGATTAGAAAATGACAGTCATGTGGATAGATAGTATCCTCATGTTAAAGCATTGTGCATTGAGCTTATTATGTTAAAAAACAAAATGGAAGGCAAAACACTTACAAAAAAATGTTGTTGTCATTGTCCATTTGTTTTATCCACAACTAAAAAAAATCATGTATAACCTACTTACATGTACTTTGTTGTGTAATTTGTCACTGATAACTTGGCAGTTTGGACCAGTTCCCATAAGATAAGTCTATAGCCCTCTAACGCAGTACGCTTTGTCATTCACTTACTATCTATCATCCCTTCTTCATTCAAGGTTGTTCCTAAAGTTTGGTCACATAAAATCAAATGGCACTGCTGTTACAGCAGCCATATACATAATATAGTCTGGATGTTATTTTATAGTGGACTATCTATACTCAAGTAAGTGCCGTCCTTGGTATATTCATTTACAATATGCAAGGATTTCAATGTGAATAAGGTTCAAGCTGACAAGTGTAATTTACTAAAATGCCATCTACACTTTAAAATGACCTGTTATCTACAATATTCATGGGATGTGCATCCTTTAAGCTTGTAAAAGGGTCACTGGTATATCTTTTATAATGAGTTGTCTGATATATACAGTAATTTATTGGAAGTTCATGTTATAAGCTTGTAAAGCGTCACTGATATATCTTTTATAATGAGTTGTTCCTTTCAATAAATGTTTTATAATCTCTGTTTTTATCAGCTTTCTGTGTTTAGTACACATTTGGTAACGTATCCTTTATTTCCAAGGTGTGTTTATGGGTTGTGGTAATCTGTCTCGCATTTTTATAATGACTGTATAAAGTGTAAAGTGTATGCCAAGAATAGATCACTGCGTTGCATAGTCCACCAGATTGATTTAAACTTCAACTTTAAACTTGAGAATGAGGGACACTTAAGAGATTGGATAAATGTAATTGAATATTGGCTGTGACTAAATAGATTCTGATTAGAAACAATGAAGAAACCTGAACCCCCCCCTCGCATTGTGTACACACAGTCCCCCCTTCCTTCTATACACAGTGCCCCCCTACCTGTACATATTGCCCTCTCTGTACATTGCCATCTTTTTCCCCTGCACACACTACCCTCCTATACATACTGCCCCCTTTTTCCCCTGCGCACATTGCCCCCCCTGTACACATTGCCCCCCTTTTCCCCTGCACACACTGCCCCTCCCTGTTCGCTGCCCCCTATTCATCTGCACACATTACCCCCCCCCCCCCCCTTGAATAGACTACATCCTCTCTGTACTTTTGTAGACATTGCCTCCCTTTTACCCTGCCTACACTGTTCATCTCTGCACATGCTGTTCCCCCCTACACATTCCCTCTTTTTCTTTGCACACATCCCCCCATAAACGTGTGCAAACTGCTTCCCCTCTGTATGCACTATCACGTGCCTGATCCGAGGCCGAAATGCCGAGAGAGGCTCCCCTTGCGGCTGAACGTAGTATACCCCTGGAGTGGGAATAGGTGGTACAGTGCGTAAAGAAGCACGGGTCACCAGGGATGATGAGGCGACTTGTACTGTGCTAAAGATCACTGGAAGACTGTAGAGGGTTGCGGATCTGGTGCAGGAAGGAAGCCAAAGCAGTCTGTGGTTGTGTAAGCAGTCTTCTGTGTGTGGATGACCGTGATGGCCTGGCAGAGGTATAGCCCACACAAGGTGCGTAGACTGGGTAGGAAAGTCCGTGAGGCAGGCCAAAGTCAAACACAGGTGATCTGATAGAGCAAAGTCTGTTACCCAGGCCGAGGGTCAAACACAAGTGATCAGATATAGCAAAGTCTGTTTATCCAGGCCGAGGGTCAAACACAAGGGATCAGATCTAGCAAAGTCCATTAAGCAAGCCAGGGGTCAAGCACAGGAGATGAGGCGGAAGCGAAGTCCGTTTAGGCAAGCCAAGGGTCAAACACGAGAGCAGGTCAAGGAGCCAAGCTGGGTCACAACAGGAATTCAGCTAGATACAGGACACAGGTTCAGGAACACTGGTGAGCTGAGACAATCCAGCAATGTGGGTGACACATGGACAGGCTTTTATAGGCCAGAAAACGGCCTAACTGGTCACGCTGCGTGGGCTCATCTCGTCCCATTGTGTACCTGCAGATGCACTCTTCTTCCGCGCATGCATGCAGGAGTGCGGCGATCATGCCCATTTCTCTGACATGCACTGCCCCCCTTTTTCTCTGCACACACACATTCCCTCTCGTGTACACATTGTGTCCCCTCTGTAAACATTGCACCCCTTTTCCTTTGCACACAATGTGATTGATTTACTAAAACTGCACTCACCAGTTTTAGTAAATCAACCCCACTGACCCTCCATACACACTTCGCCTTTTTGATTTGACATACCCCCTCTTATGTACATGCTGCTCCCTCTCTGTACACTTTACCTCTCTTTTCCCCTGCACACACTGTCTACCCTGTACACAATGCTCCCTTTAATAACCCTCACCCCAGCCCACAACACACACTGCCAGCCCCCTCCCCATGCAAATCGCCCTCTCCTGTAAAGACAGTCCCCATGCACATTGCCCCCTGCACACATTGGGGGGTTAAGGTTGATAGGAAGGGGGCATTGTGACCTGTCACCCCTCTCCCATCCCTGAAGAACATCATTCCTGTCACTCTTCTATAATCCCAGGAGAACATAAATCCTGTCACCTCTCTCCCAGCCTTGCACACATCACTCCTCTCACCCCTCTGTTATCCTGCAGGATGACAGGAGATATGTTCTGCAGAGGTGGCAGAGGGGAGGCACAGCACAGTTAGCAGCAAAGTAAGTGGCAAGTCTCTTTGTTTACTAAGTCCAATGAGTTCTGAGCCTTTTTTACATGGCTATAGAAGCTCTCAGAGCACTATCTCCACACAGCCCAACCAGCTTCTCCACCTTCAGGACAAAGTTGGAACTGCAGCAATCTGGGAAAAAGTGGGTTCGGGAAGGCCAAATCCACAGCAGGGATAAAGTAACAGCAAAGCAAAGAAGTCTGGGCTCTGTCCTGCACCTTGCCACTCAGACAATGCATAGGCAGCAGAGGCTCCCACACGAGATATGCCCTCACAAATTTGGAGGCCAGTCAATGTCTCTTCCGCCTCTGCCTGGATCTGAAAGTGACACTAGGAGTGCAGGACACAGCCCAGATCCACATGAAGCCCTGGATTTTGTTGAAATCATCTGAGAGTCCTGCAAAATACAGTACAGTTGTCTATAGCCAATTTTTTTTCTAGTTTTGGAAGGGATTTTACTTCTATCTAGGGCACAGTTAGGGGGAGCCACATCCATCTTCTGCCCCCCTTCCTTCCGGGGCCAAGACTCCGACTCTGTGACTGGCCAGAGTCGTGTGACGTCACTCCCCGCATGTGCGCGGAAGCCGCCAGTCACAGCACAGTGTCAGTGGAGAAACGGCACGGAGGCCGTTTCTTCACTGCGCATGTGCTGAAATGACGTTGGCACATGCAGAACACTGCATATCCCCTGAACCGTGCAGGTTTAGGAGATATGCAAGGTACCTAAAGGTAAGCCTTATTCTAGGCTTACCTGTAGGTTAAAGTAGTTGTCACAGGTTGACAACCACTTTAATGCAGTGTTAAACAACAGTTAGTCAACACTGGATTCCAGTTGCCCTGATACTGTTTTCCATTGTGGCAATGTCCTGGTAAAACCTTTTGCCATTTTTTGACACTGACTGCAAACATATTTTCAGCAGAGAAGTCCAAGTGTGAATACAGAAAATGAATCTTCAGTGACATGTTGCACTGCATTGTTTAGTATGCTTTAAGAAGGTTGTCAAGCAGCTGAATGTAGTTTGGTGCTCTGTCTCTAGTTGCCGAGAAAATTCTCAACAACCTTGAATGCTTTTCAGGTGATTTACTCTGGTCCCACTAAGAAATCTGCAAACTGCTTGTCATTGATCATGTATTTGATCTGTAGACCAACAAAAATGCCTTTTTTTATGCTGGTATCAGTTATCTTTGGAAATTTCTGTCCCAAATAAGGTCAAATCAATCCCATATAGAGGTCAATGCCAATAAAGAAATCGTAAAATAAATTAAATAAATGAAAAGGCCAAATTGTGATAAACTGTATGCACACCATCCAACTTCCAAAGCTTCTAAAAGAAATATAAATTCACCATAGCATAAAATCCTTAAACTATTTATTTATAGTAAAAAAGGTTGCACTTACAACAAAACACTTTCAATTCGCATCATTGGTATACAAGCCGGCCGTCCTGGGGCACTATGTCAGTATGTGATGAAACGCGTTCGGTGAAGCCACATGCTGACGTCACCTTGCTTCGTGTACCCCGGAAGGATGGGCTTCTACAGAGAGCCGGCTGGCTTGTATAGCAATAATGTGAATTGAAAGTATTTTGTTGTAAGTGCAACCTTTATTACTATAAATTAAATATTTAAGGATGTTATGCTATGGTGAATTTAAATTTCTTTTGGGGGATCTTCTGTGTTCCAGTCTTCCTGAGGGAGGATTTCTGCATCTCTTTTATTTATATTCAATAATTTTTATTGGTTTTCAGAAAAAAAACATCCTTATAGATATTATCAGACTTATGTAAAATACCATCTATAGTCTTAAATTGTATGCCCCCCCAACCATACAAAAAAAAAGAAAGGGAAAGAGCATATATACACATACAGTATCTCACAAAAGTGAGTACACCCCTCAAATTTTTGTAAATATTTTATTCTATCTTTTCATGTGACAACACTGAAGAAATGACACTTTGCTACAATGTAAAGTAGTGAGTGCACAGCTTGTATACCAGTGTAAATTTGCTATCCCCTCAAAATAACTCAACACACAGCCATTAATGTCTAAACCACTGGCAACAAAAGTGAGTACATCCCTAAGTGAAAATGTTCAAATTGAGCCCAATTATCCATTTTCCCTCCCCAGTGTCATGTGACTCGTTAGTGTTACAAGGTCTCAGGTGTGAATAGGGAGCAGGTGTGTTAAATTTGGTGTTATCGCTCCCACTCTCTCATACTGGTCACTGGAAGTTCAACATGGCAACTCATGGCAAATAACTCTCTGAGGATCTGAAAAAAAGAATTGTTGCTCTACATAAAGATGAAAACCGCTATCCCCTCACAAAGTGATAAATCTTCCAACTACCTCTTGAAAATATGCTCTAAACTAGTGTTCCCCAACCCTGTCCTCAAGGCCCACCAACAGGTCATGTTTTCAGGATTTCCATTATTTTGCACAAGCGATTTGATCAGTTCCACTGACTTAGTAATTACCACAGCTGATTCATCTGAGGGAAATTCTGAAAACATGACCTGTTGGTGGGCCTTGAGGACTGGGTTGGGGAACACTGCTCTAAATTATTAGGCAAAGAGCTAAAATATATAGAGGGAAAAAACAGAACCGAACGGGTCCAAGATGGTGAAGTACGTTTGTTTATTTAAAAAATGCTACATGCGGTTTAAAAACAGGGGACGCCAAATGCAGTCCACCTACATTGCAGACAGCAGAAGTGAGGGAACCAGAAGTCACGTTACCCGACGCGGCGTTTCGTTAGCATACAAGCCAACGTCATCAAGGGGTCAAGACCGCATGTAGCATTTTTTTAATAAACGAACATACTTCACCATCTTGGACCCGTTCGGTTCTGTTTTTTCCCTCTATTGAGCACAAGGAAGATCCATGCCAGCAGTGTTATCCCTTGGAGCCGAGGAGGACAAGCTTTCCACTTATCAAACAAGAGCATCTGTGATTCCTGTCATGGGAATCCATTTCATTTGGTGAGTAGGCTGTGTGACCAGGGTGCCAGGTGGAGGATCGTCACAGTATCAAAGGTGCTACAGCGGCTTATTATCAGTCCATTCATGTATATATATTAATCTATTGGCTTATGAAGTTGGATTTTTTCATCCATTAATTTGGCTGAAAACTGGATGGTCTGGGACTATTTGGACTTAATAGCACCATTATACTAAGACTTTGCACTTTTGGCATTTTGCACATTTTTTTGCATGTTTTGCACAGTGTAACTGTATATATTGATTATTGTTCTACCTGTATTTATTTCACATTTGCACTAACCCTGTGTGACCTGTGTGGGGTATGGATTGTATCCAGCCACCACATAGATCGTACTGGGTATTGATGTAGCATTTGCACTTTGTCACAAGTACTTCAGTTTGGGCACGTTCAATATATTTTAGCTCTTTGCCTAAAAGTTTAGAGAATATTTTGAAGAGGTAGTTGGAAGATTTATCACTTTGTGAGGGGAGTACTTTTTTTTGGCTTTTAATATTTTTTGGTTGTTATAACAGATATAAGTGCAGCCCCCCTCAGATCTATATATTGTATTTGTGTTTATTTACCTCTTCACAAACACATATTTACATATATATATATATATATATATGATTTATTGCTTTCCGTTGCGCTGGTTCCACATGCACATTCTACATAAAGATGGCCTAGGCTATAAGAAAATTGCAAGACCCTGAAACTGAGCTGCAGCACGGTGGCCAAGACCATACACCCGTTTAACAGGACAGGTTCCACTCAGAACAGGCCTCGCCATGGTCAAAGAAGTTGAGTGCACGTGCTCAGCATCAAATCCAGAGGTTGTCTTTGGGAAATAGATATATGAGTGCTGCCAGTATTGCTGCAGAGGTGGGGGGGTCAGCCTGTCAGTGCTCAAACCATATGCCGTACACTGCATCAAATTGGTCTGCATGGCTGTCGTCCTAGAAGGAAGTCTCTTCTAAAGATGATGCACAAAAAAGACCGCAAAAAGTTTTCTGAAGACAAGCAGACTAAGGACATGGATTACTGGAACCATGTCCCGTGGTCTGATGAGACCAAGATAAACGTATTTAGTTCAGATGGTGTCAAACGTGTGTGGCAGCAACCAGGTGAGGAGTACAAAGACAAGCGTGTCTTGCCTACAGTCAAGCATGGTGGTGGGAGTGTCATGGTTGGGGGCTGCATGAGTGCTGCCGGGACTGAGGAGCTACAGTTTATTGAGGGATCCATGAATGCCAACATTTACTGTGACATACTGAAGCAGACCATGATCCCCTCCCTTCGGAGATTGGGCCACAGGGCAGCATTCCAACATGATAATGACCCCATACACACCCCCAAGATGACCACTGCCTTGCTAAAAAGCTGAGGGTAAAGGTGATGGACTGGCCAAGCATGTTTCCAGACCTAAACTCTATTGCGCATCTGTGGGGCATCCTTAAATGGAAGGTGGAGGAGCGCAAGGTCTCTAACATCCACCAGCTCCGTGATGTCTTCATGGAGGAGTGGAAGAGGACTCGAGTGGCAACCTGTGAAGCTCTGGTGAACTCCATGCCCAAGAGGGTTAAGGCAGTGCTGGAAAATAATGGTGGCCAGCTGTTTAGACATTAATGGCTGTTGTTGAGTTATTTTGAGGGGACAGCAAATTTACACTGTTATACAAGCTATACATTCACTACTTTACATTGTAGCAAAGTGGAATTTCTTCAAAGTTGTCACATCAAAAGATGTAATAAAATATTTACAAAACTTTGAGGGGTGTACTCACTTTTGTGAGATACTGTATATGCACATATACATACATATGTATGCATATACACATATATATATATATATATATATATATATATATATATATATATATATATATATATATATATTATATATATATATATATATATATATATATATATATATATATGTATATGTGCATTCTGCACCCACCCACCCTTTCCCTTCTAGGCTCCCTCCTTTTCCCTTCTTAACAACTTCAATACCAAGCACTTAGAACACTTCCCTACCAGACCAATTTTCAGCTTTTAGTACTGTTGCGCTTTGAATGACAATTGCACGGTCATGCGACGCTGTACCAAAACAACATTTTTATTATTTCCCACAAATTTTGGTGGTATTTGATCACCCCTGCAGTTTTTATTTTTTCGCTACAAATAAAAAAAGACCAAAAAATTTGAAAAAATACGTTTTTCCCTGTTTCTGCCATAAAACTTTGTAAATAAGTATGTTTTCTCCATCACTTATGGGCACTGATGAGGCTACACTGACAGGCACTGATGAGGCAGTACTGATTGGCACTGATGAGGCGGCACTGATGAGGTGGCATTGACACGCACTGATGATGAGGCACTTATATGCAGCACTGATGGGCACTGATAGGCAGCACTGATAAGCAGCACTGATGAGCACTGATAGGTGGCACTGATATGCAGCACTGACTGGCACTGATATGCAGCACTGATGGGCACTGATAAGTGGAACTGATGGGCACTCATAGGCAGCACTGATGGGCACTGATAGGTGGCACTGGGCACTGATAGGTGGCCCTGGTGGGCAATGATAGGTGGCACTGGTGGGCACTGATAGGGGGCACTGGTGGGCAGCAGATGACAGATGCACTAATAGGGACCTATTCCCTGGTGGTCTAGGGTGGCATCTGAAGTTGGCACTGAGTGTCATCCATGTTGGGCACTGTGCCCCTTACCTGGTGGTCTAGGGTGGGCTCCCTGGTGGTCTAGGATCGGCTCCCTGGTGGTCAGGATCGGCTCCCTGGTGGTCCTGGGTAGGCACATCCCTGGTGGTCCCTGGGCAGGCTTGCTGGTTGTCTATGGTGATGATCCTAGGGGGGGCCGCGCTGATAAACACTCAGCACAGACCCCCCTGTCAGGAGAGCAGCCGATCGGCTCTTCACTACTTGCGTCTGCAGATGCGAGTAGTGGAAAAGCCGATAAACAGCTTTTTCTGTTTACACTGTGACCAGCCGTGATTGGTCACGGCTGATCACATTGTAAAGAGCTTCCAATGGAAGCTCTGTACCGAGATCGGTAATGAGGTGGGTCAGACTGACCCACCACATCACCGTTCACCGCGATGCGCGCCCCCACGTGCATGCGTCGGCATGTTATCCTGCTGGACATCATATGACGCCCAGTCAGGATACACTGAACCACTTCCTGGCCATCATTCTGCATACAGCAGTAGGGAAGTGGTTGATCTTCCCCAGCTAGCCAATTCTCTACATACTCCGGATGTCAATATTCCCACGTGTTCTCATTCTCCTGTATCACATATTTCCATATACTTTCCCGATTTCTTGAAATCCAGCCATTTTCCCCAGGTCCCATTACATCTCTCTATTAGATCTTCCCCTGCATGTATTATCTCTTTGATGGAGCATATCTGATCGATTCTTAGTATCCATTCCTTCATGCTTGGGGTTTTTAATGTTCACCAGTACTTGAGAATCAAGCCTTTTGCTGCGTTTAACAGTTGTGGTATCAATGATCTCCTATATTGTGATATAGGTTTGTCAGTTTTATGAAATAGGCATCCCCAGGGTTCGACCTGTATATGCTCCCCTGTTATTTCCTGGATAGCCTCAATAATCTCTCTCCAGAAGGTCTGTATCTTAATACATTCCCACCATAAGTGTGCAAAGGTCCCCGGCAAGCCGCACTCCCTCCATCATAGAGGGGATCTGTCCGTCCTGAAGCTCCATGCCCTCTAGCCAAGAGTTTAAAACTAATTTCTGTCGTCTTAGCACCCCTTGAGGAAAACATGCTCCTTTTAATAGTCTCCTCTTCTGGTGCTCATTTAACCACTTCAGTCCCGGAAGGATTTACCCCCTTCCTGACCACAGCACTTTTTGCGATTCGGCACTGCATAGTTTTAACTGACATTTGCGTGGTCGTGCGACATTGTACCCAAACGAAATTGACGTCCTTTTTCTTCACAAATAGAGCTTTCTTTTGGTGGCATTTGGTCACATCTGCGGTTTTTATTTTTTGCGCTATAAACAAACAAAAAGCAACAATTTTGAAAAAAAACCCCCAATATTTCTTACTTTTTGCTATAATACATATCCAAAAAAAATATATAAAAAAAAACAAATTTATTCATCAGTTTAGGCCTGATATATCTTCTTCCTCATATTTTTGGTAAAAAAAATCGCAATAAGCGTATATTGATTGGTTTGCTCAAAAGTTATAGCGTTTACAAATAATGAGAATTCATTTACGGCATTTTTATTTATTTATTTTACTAGTAATGGCGGCGATCTGCAATTTTTAGCGGGACTGCAACATTTCGGCGGACATATCGGACACTTTTTTGGGGCCATTGGTATTTATACAGCGATCAGTGTTATGAAAATGCACTGATTGCTGTGTAAATGTCACTGACAGGGAAGGGGTTGACACTAGGGGGCGATCAAGGGGTTAAATGTGTTCCCTGCTAGGTGTTTCTAGCTGTGTGGGGGCTCGGCTGACTGGGGGAGGAGAGTGATCACTGCTCCCATATACAGGGAACATACAATCACTCTCCTCTCCTCTGTCAGAACGGGGATCCGCTTGTTTACATTCACAGATCCCCATTCTGTTACTGCTATTGTGGGTGGCCGGCGGACATCAAGTCCATCCCACCTGCTCACTGGCTCCCCCTCTACAGCGGGAGCGTGCGAGCGCACCTCCGGCAGCACGCGCGTGCCCTCAATACTCGCTCCTGCGGCCTCCATCAGGTGACGGCTGCTCGCGAAGAAGAGCCATGTTGCTGCCGTCAAGCTATGGCGGGTGGTCGGCAACTGGTTAATCTGTTTCTCTCACTAATACCTTATATATTTTTGAAATGCTGTGTTGGACACTAGACGTGGAGCTGAGCAATTTTTCTATTGGCTAACATCTATCTTTTCCGCGTAGTGGCTGTGGCAACTTTTGTGCAAAATCTTGTATTTGGGCATATCTCCATTTATCTAGTGGCATATTACCCCATTTTTGCTTTAATTCAAATCTTATCCCCTATCATCACATCTTGTACCTGTACTATCTCCTTTTTTGCCCATCTAAAAAAGTATAAATAATCCTCTTTCCCAGGTGTGAAATAATTTGTGTCTATTAAGGAAATCAAAGGTGAATTGTGTTCACAGTGATAATGCCTGCTTAGGCTATCCCATATTTTAAAAACATTCAGTGGATTTGTGCTATTTGCTAAGTCTCGATATGAACGTGGAATCCAAACCATCTTGCCTAAATCTACTTTACTTTGTGCAAACTCTATCTCAACCCAGCTTTTATTTTTATTATTGTGGATCCAATCTATGAATCTTGAAATAGTGACCTCTTGATTTTATTTAAGATCTGGCAATGCCAGCCCGTCTGCTTTCTTCTCTTTAGCCAACACAGCATATGAAATCCTAGGGCATCTATGTGCCCATATATACTTCAATATGAGAGTCCTAAGTTTCTTAAAATATTCCTGCAAAAGGGTAATTGGGAGCATTGGAATTTAAAAAAGCACTTTGGGCATGATACTCATTTTAAATGTATTTATTCTACCCAACCATGAGATGGGTCTATATTTTAGGGAGTTTAAGTTTTCTTTAATTGTATTAAGTAAATGAATATAGTTAGCCTTATACAGTGCCTTCAATTACGTTGTTAATTTAATTCCGAGGTACCCTAGTTCTTCCTTACGACATGCAAAGTTAAACACGGGCTGAATTGCCAACTCCTCTCTCAACAGCACTGGGATGTTCAGAATCTTTGCTTGAGATGTATTCATTTAAAAATTTAGATTTGGTAGTGTTAGGCTGGGGTTAGAAATATAAAGAAGATTGTAATCTGCATATGCAGCCACCTTGTGTTCCTTCTCCCCAATTCTGACGCCCTAGATGTCCATATTCTCCCGTAATGTCATCAGCAGAGGCTCCAAAGCCAGTACAGACAACAATGGCGAAAGGGGGCACCCTTGCCTTGTTCCATTAAATAGTTCCAAGGGTGGAGATAAGTTTCTGTTTACCCTAATTTTCGCTGTCGAATGATGGTATAGTGTCCTAATCCACTGCATCATCCTGTTCCCTACTCCTAGGTGTCTTAGGGTTGCAAACATAAATACCCAGTCAACCCTGTCAAAAGCTTTCTCAGCATCCATTGACAGGAGTAGAACTGGGTTCCCTCTCCGTTTAACTAACAAATCCCACCTGATCATTATAGATCCATTTAGGCATCAAAGGTTTTACCCTGTCAGACAATATCTTTGCAAATATCTTTACGTCGGCATATAATTTGTAGGGGCCGTTGCGTCTTTTCCCTCCTTTAGAATGAGGGTTAAATAAGCTAGTAATGACTCTTTCTGTAACTGTGTACCTTCTCCAAGTGTGTTTAAATATTTGCACAGCCTAGGTCATAACAGTCTCTGAAACCTTTTATAATATATAATAGTGTATACGTCAGGGCCTGGGCTTTTCCCTGCCATATTTTTTATTGCCTTTATCACCTCCTCCTGTGTAATTGGGTGTTCTAACTGCTCCAACTCCTCTTTAGGCACAATCAGGAAGTTTAGGCCCTAAAGGTACTGTTGTATTTCAAGGTCTTTCTTTTGTCTCCCCATAAGATCTTGTGACTGACTTACATGATATAATTTACTATAATATGTATGAAAGACCTTGGCCATTTCTGAAGATGAATACGCCATTTCACCTTTCTCATCTCTTATTTTTAAAACTATGGATGCATTTTTCTTTTCCTGCAAGGCTTTAGTGAGCCACTTCCCTGGTTTGTTACCCCGCTGATATTTTTCCTTCATAACCATATGAAATACACATTTTGTTTCTTGTTCCATAAAAGAAGCTAACTCCTCCATTTTCCTAATTAGCTCCTGCCTCTCTGGGATACCTTTAGGTTAGGACTGCTGTTCTAATTCATGGATTTATTTTAAAAGAAGATTTAATCTCTTTCTTTCTTCTTCTGTGCTCCTATTTTCATCAGTATGCCCCTTATATAGGCCTTGTGGGATTCCCACAAGGTGGGCGCAGAGACCTCTGATGTATCGTTGATGGAAAAGAATTTCTCTAGCTTGCATTCTATCCTTTTAATAACCCCAGGGTCAGAGGCGTAACTAGAACCTCCAGGGCCCCGGTGCAAGAAATCATGAAAGGGCCGTCCCTTCACCG
>BLSH010233823.1:492567-523075 GCA_018402905.1 Glandirana rugosa | reverse complement strand
ATGAGTTGCCTGCCGTGGGTTTTGTGTAATTTTTGGCCATGATCCTGTTGTTCTTATGAAAGAGAGTGAGGTCCAGAAATGTGATTTCGTTGGGGTCTTGTTCTGAGGTGAAGGTCAGCCCAAAGTTGTTGTTATTGCAGTAACCAACAAAATCATCGACTGTTGTATTTGGTCCATCCCAGATGACTATAATATCGTCTATGTACCTGCCATAGAAGATGATGTTGGAGGCAAAAGGATTATTGTGCCAGATATGT
This sequence comes from Glandirana rugosa, assembly GCA_018402905.1. Taxonomy (NCBI): domain Eukaryota; kingdom Metazoa; phylum Chordata; class Amphibia; order Anura; family Ranidae; genus Glandirana; species Glandirana rugosa. The sequence continues at coordinate 522,818 of BLSH010233823.1, read as the reverse complement.
GATTCTTCTCAGTGGCCCATGGTGAGGTTGGCGTAACTGGGTGCGAAGTTGGCTCCCATGGCTGTGCCGACTAGTTGAAGGTAGTGTTCTCCATTGAACTCGAAGTGGTTGTGGGTTAGACAGAATTCAACTGCTTGGACTATAAATCTGGCCTGTTCGGGGTGAATGTGATCCTCCTTAGATAGATAATGAGATATGGCCCGGATACCAATATGGTGTGGAATAGATGTATAAAGTGAGTTGACATCTAGGGTAACCCACCTGTATTTGGGTTCCCAAGTGTAGTTTTGGATTTTCTCCAGGAGGTCGGTGCCATCCCTGATGTAGGCTGGTAGGTTTTGAGCTAATGGTTGTAGGAAGGTGTCTGTATATTGGGAGAATGAGCTGGTGATGCTTCCCATAGCTGCTACGATGGGTCTTCCTGGTGGCGATTGGCTGTTTTTGTGTATTTTTGGGATGTGGTAGAAATATGGCGTATTGTAGAAAGAACTGTTGCAAAAACGGAATTCTTGTTTGTTGATGATACCTAGTTCTTTGGCAGTACTGGTTAGGCTGTGGGCTTCTTTGGTGAAGGCTTCAGTGGGGTCCGACCTCAGTTTCCTGTATGTAATACCATCACACAGGAGTCTGTAAGCTTCCTCAAGGTATTTCTTTTTGTCCTGGAGTACGATCCCTCCACCCTTGTCTGCTGTTTTTATAATGATCTCTGAATCTTCCATTAGAGTATTTAGTGCAGTCTTTTCCTGAGGAGTGAGATTTGAAGGTAGATGGTTCTTCTTGGATAACTCAGTTTTACACATTTGTGTGAGTTCCGACTAGACAACTTGGTAAAAAGCTTGCAGGTAGGGTCCTTTGCTTTGAGTGGGATTGAAGACAGACTTGGGTCTGAAGGTGGTGTGTAGTATGGTGGGAGGATTATATGAATCGGAGGGTAGAGAGGACCAATCGTCATCTGTGAAAAGTTCTTCCAATATTTTCAGAGCCTCTGAGTCAAGATCTGAGAGGACTGGTTCCGAGGAGGATGTGGGGCTGGAAAGCGGTGGTGGTGGTGCTTTTTTGGATTGGATCTCGAAGTGCCTTTTTAGTGTGAGGTTTCGAATGAAGCCGTTTAAGTCTTTGAACATCACAAAGGGGTTAGGGTGGTTGGTGGAGGCAAAATTTAACCCTTTTTGTAATAATGAGATCTCATTGTTGGTCAGGGTATGCGAAGAGAGATTGAAAATCTTTATTGTATTTTTTGTTTGGCCTTCTTCTGAGTGGCCTCTACGTCTGTTTCTTCTTCCCCCTCACTTGCCTCTATGTCTAGCTTTCTTTTTTTGGAGGGCAAGGGGGTATCCGCTAAAAAACGATTGGTATTATCTGTAATAGGTAGCAGGCTGGAGGTGTCATCTGGATAGCCTCTGAGCCTCAGGAAGGGGCCTGAATTAGCCTCTGAATGGTCGCAATTAGCAGAATTCTGCACGCAAAAATGGATGCATCTCATCATTAACCACTTCAGCCCCGGAAGAATTTCGCACTTTAGGACCAGAGCACTTTTTGCGATTCGGCACTGCGTCGCTTTAACTGGCAATTGCGCGGTCGTGCGACGTTGTACCCAAACAAAATTTGCGTCCTTTTTTTCCCACACATAGAGCTTTCTTTTGGTGGTATTTGATCGCCTCTGCGTCATTTCTTATCGCCGCTATAAACAAAAGAAGAGCGACCATTTTGCAAAAAAACCCAAATTTCTTACTTTTTGCTAAAATTCAAATCCAAAAAAAAAATACAAAAAAACATTTTTTTTTCACCGTTTTTGGCCGATTTATATTCTTCCTCATATTTGCGATAAAAAAATTGCAATCTGCGTTTATTCATTGGTTTGCGCAAAAGTGGCCGCGTTTACGGATGGTGAGAATTAATTTCTGGGGTTTTTATTTATTTATTTTTTTTTACTAGTAATGGCGGCGATCTGCGATTTTTAGTGGTAATGCGATATTGGGGGGGACATGTCGGAACATTTTGACACTTTTTTGGGACCAATGACATTTATTCAGCGATCAGAAATTTAAATGTCCACTGATTACTGTATAAATGTCATTGGCAGTGAAGGGGTTAACCTGCAGGGGGAGATCTAGGGGTTAACAGTGTTCCCTGGGTGTGTTCTTACTGTGGGGGGGTTGGGCTAACATGGGCATGAGAGATCTAACTGATCCCAGTGACAGGGATCAGTAGATCTCTCATGCCCCACTGACAGGGCGGGGAACCGCCGTGTTTACATCGGCGGTTCCCCGTTCTTTTCCCTGTAGCCGCTCATCGCGGCTCGCCGGCGGACATCGGGTCCGCCCGAGCCGCGGGCACACTCCCCAGGAGTGCGGCGGGTGTGCGCGCCCCCGGCGTGCGCGCGCGCCCCCTGGTGGCCAAATGCAAATCGCCGCTTATTTACGCCGATTCGCGCAGGGCTCCCCGACTGCCGCCGTGAAAAGACGGCGCGTGGTGGGGAACCAGTTAAACAGAGGGACATAAAATACTCAGAGGCTGTCCAAACCCTGAAAGAACACATTTCAGCCCTCACTAAACTCACCAGCCACTTACCAGTCAAGTGGCTTGATATCCTACAACGTCATAACAAAAAGAATGAAGATACCACCCTACACAAAAAGATGGGAAAAGTCAGAAGAGATCTAGACGACTATAATCTTAACAGAGTCTTCAATTGGAAAAAACCTAAAAAACAGCACAAACCCCTGGGAACCAACACCAACACTCGGCACTTCCCAGAAAGGCCCACCAACACATCCATTCCTCATCATCATGCCAACAAGGTCCCCCAACATAAACAGCCACCCACCCGCCAACCGTCCATCAGCAACAACAATAGAACTGCCCAAAGAACCACACCCAGAAACCCCAGCACCCCATACATCCCACCTCTTATACCCAATGAAATGATGAGAAGGGAAGAAAGATCAAAGGGTGCTCCACCCAATGAAATGAGGAGAAGGGAAGAAAGTTCCAAGGGAGCTCCACCGACCACAGGCAGAAGGAAGGCAAACATCAGAAGCACCCCCAAGCCTCCTCGGCCCCATCACACAAAGACTACACCTGCGAACAACCCACCCCCCCACCAGCGATCTGAACAAATAACTAAGGACCATAACCACCCCTCGGAAGATCCCAGCAATCAAGGCTCCACCAGTGCTGACACACTAGGAAGTCATCAGCCATCACCCCCAGATGACACCTCCAGCCTGCTACCTATTACAGATAATACCAATCGTTTTTTAGCGAATACCCCCTTGCCCTCCAAAAAAAGAAAGCTAGACATAGAGGCAAGCGAGGGGGAAGAAGAAACAGACGTAGAGGCCACTCAGAAGATGGCCAAACAAAAAATACAATAAATATTTTCAATCTCTCTTCGCATACCCTGACCAACAATGAGATCTTATTATTACAAAAAGGGTTAAATTTTGCCCCCCACCAACCACCCTAACCCCTTCGTGATGTTCAAAGACTTAAACAGCTTCATTCGAAACCTCACACTATAAAGGCACTTTGAGATCCAATCCAAAAAAGCACCACCACCACCGCTTTCCAGCCCCACATCCTCCTCGGAACCAGTCCTCTCAGATCTTGATTTAGAGGCTCTGAAAATATTGGAAGAACTTTTCACAGATGACGATTGGTCCTCTCTACCCTCAGATTCATATAATCCTCCCACCATAGTACACACCACCTTCAGACCCAAGTCTGTCTTCAATCCCACTCAAAGCAAAGGACCCTATCTGCAAGATTTTTACCAAGTTGTCTATTCGGGAACTTACACAAATGTGTAAAACTGAGTTATCCAAGAAGAACCATCTACCTTCAAATCTCACTCCTCAGGAAAAGACTGCACTAAATACTCTAATGGAAGATTCAGAGATCATTATAAAAACAGCAGACAAGGGTGGAGGGATCATACTCCAGGACAAAAAGAAATACCTTGAGGAAGCTTACAGACTCCTGTGTGACGGTATTGCATACAGGAAACTGAGGTCGGACCCCACTGAAGCCTTCACCAAAGAAGCCCACAGCCTAACCAGTACTGCCAAAGAACTAGGTATCATCAACAAACAAGAATTCTGTTTTTTCAACAGTTCTTTCTACAATACTCCATATTTCTACCACATCCCAAAATTACACAAAAACAGCCAATCGCCACCAGGAAGACCCATCGTAGCAGCTATGGGAAGCATCACCAGCTCATTCTCTCAATATACAGACACCTTCCTACAACCATTAGCTCAAAACCTACCAGCCTACATCAGGGATGGCACCGACCTCCTGGAGAAAATCCAAAACTACACTTGGGAACCCACATACAGGTGGGTTACCCTAGATGTCAACTCACTTTATACATCTATTCCACACCATATTGGTATCCGGGCCATATCTCATTATCTATCTAAGGAGGTTCACATTCACCCCGAACAGGCCAGATTTATAGTCCAAGCAGTTGAATTCTGTCTAACCCACAACCACTTTGAGTTCAATGGAGAACACTACCTTCAACTAGTCGGCACAGCCATGGGAGCCAACTTCGCACCCAGTTACGCCAACCTCACCATGGGCCACTGGGAAGAATCACATATCTGGCACAATAATCCTTTTGCCTCCAACATCATCTTCTATGGCGGGTACATAGACGATATTATAGTCATCTGGGATGGACCAAATACAACAGTCGAGGATTTTGTTGGTTACTGCAATAACAACAACTTTGGGCTGACCTTCACCTCAGAACAAGACCCCAACGAAATCACATTTCTGGACCTCACTCTCTTTCATAAGAACAACAGGATCATGGCCAAAAATTACACAAAACCCACGGCAGGCAACTCATACCTACACTTTCACAGTTGTCATCACCCGAGGTGGAAAACCAACATACCCAAAAGTCAATTCCACAGACTGAGGAGAAATTGCACATTAGATGAGGACTACCAGCAACTCAGCCAACCTCTCATCAAAAAATTAGTTGAAAAGGGATTTCCAACAGACCTTGTACAACAGGCATACCTTAAATGTAAGTCACTCCCCACCAACCCAAAAGACTCCCACCAGAATGAAGCATCATCTTCTGTCCGATTTACCACCCAATTCCACAGCCGCTACAAGAAGATGGAAAAAATCCTGGAGAGACACTGGCCCATCTTACTAGAGGACCCACACCTCAAAACTGTCATATCCCAAAGACCGAAAATTTCATACCTGAAAGCAAGAAATATAAAAAGCAAAATAGCACCTAGTAAGCTCAAACAACCTCAGAGAACAGGCCCAATTCAACTCTGCCTAGTTCCACTAGTAGGAATGTTTCAGTGTAAGAAACCACAGTGTCTAACATGCAAGCATGTCACTCATGGACAAAAGCACTTTACCATCAAAGGAAAAACTTATCCCATCACGCAATTCTATAATTGTTCCACAGACTATGTAGTTTATTGCCTCTCTTGTCCATGTGATCTCCACTATGTGGGTCGAACCATTCGGCCCCTCAGACAAAGATTTGGGGAACACCGCCGCTTTGTAGAAGGAGGAAAAGATTTTCACAGTGTGCCGAAACATTTCCTGAGCACCATGACCAATCCTCGGCCGACCTCAAGGTCTGGATTATCGAATCCATACCCAACAACCTTCACCCCACCGAACGTTACAAAAGACTCTGTAAACAAGAAATGTACCAGCTATATCATCTTGATCTCTTAGCACCTGGGGGGCTAAATGAGGAAATAGAATGCAACGCCCTCATCTGACCACCCCTCGTCCCTCTCGGAACCCCTTCCTTCCTCCCCCCCCCCCAGCTTCCATAGTTTTTAGCAAAATGTGGTCCACCCATCCCAGGACATCCCACTATGGACAGCTCATCGACCCACTCATCCATTCACCCATTCATTCGTATTGGTAGTTCCCATAATTCCCTCTGAACACACAGTTTCATACCCTACCCCTTTCAGACATCAACCGAGGCATCTCAGATACACTCACCCCATCCCATCCACCCACCCATCCATTCACCCAATCAATTGCACTGTCAGTTCGCATATGTTCCTCCCATTTCATATTTCACACCCAATCCCACTCCTCCTTTGACACACATCCATGCTTTCTTATCTATCAATGTGTAATATCATTGGCCAATCATCCCCTCTCCCATTCCATATCCATTCAATATTCATTTTCATATATTTTTTTTTTTGTCAAATATACCGTTTTTTAAAGCTCACCGGTTTTAACAACCTTGACACACTTGCAGCAGACTCCAGTTTTTCCTCCCCCCCCTCCCCTCGTTTCCCTTCCCCCTTCCCTCCCCACATTCTGAAAAACACAAAGTTTTTTCTTGGAACCCAGTTAACCAAACTAGTGTTCCCAGCCCATTGCACAACCTTTCTTTCTTTTTTAATTTTATCATCAATCAAGTATGGCCGGCACCATCCGAAGGGTTAAACATCAGGAGGGAGATGAACGGATCATCAGCGCTCCTCCCTCCCCCCAGCCCATATAAGCTGCCTCACTTCAGTATGCAGCACTCACGGCCTGAAGAAGGGGTAGAGCCCCGTAAACTCGTCGCCGTTGCTGTGGTCACCTCTCCTGCACGCACTGGCACCGGTCGGATCGGATTGCTGCGGACCACTGTCTCCTAGAGAAGGTTTCCCCGGGACTCACCGAAGGACCCTCCTCCCCCAGTACAGCTGAACCCGCACTCCCCACCACCTCAGCCCAGCAGGACCACTACAGGACTCCAGCAAAGAAGCCAGCAGTGGCTGACACTGCAAAGCGCAGCACCCTACTACTTCTGTGAGTAGTTACTTGTTATGTAATAAAATCCTGGTTTTTACTGTTTCTCTTAGAGGCGCATTTGTTTTTTTCTTGTTTCCTTTCACACAGAAGTTTGGTTTGCTTCCCACATTTGCAGCCCTTGGCAGGACAGTCACCCACAAGAGCACCCAGGATATTTGTGCATAGACAATTTTATGACTTTTATGATTTTTATGATTTTTTATGTTTTTAATGAACTTTCATGAATGTCATTCAGCTCCATCATTGGTCATCTGTGATTGCCCCCACTTAAATGCCTCCCATCACATGCTCACAGCATAACCACTCCATCTGATCCCTAGTCCACGGTTCACACTGCGCTTGAACATATCCTCTTTCAGGAGTATACAGCCCAGCATCACCAGATAGGGTATACAGTCACTAGATATGGGTATACAGAGTCACCAGAAAGGGGTATACAGAGTCACCCGATAGGAGTATACAGAGCCCCAGATAGCAGCATACACTTACAGAGCCCCAGATAGCAGTATACAGAGTCACCATATAGCAGTATACAGAACACCAGATAGCAGTATACAGAGTTCCAAATAGAAGTATACAGAGTCACCATATAGCAGTATATAGAGTCAGGAGATAGGGGTATACAAAGCCCCAGATATCAGTATACAGAGTCCCAAATAGCAGTATACCGAGTCACCATATAGCAGTATACAGAGTCACCATATAGCAGTATACAGAGTCACCAGATAGGGGTATACAGAGTCACCATATAGCAGTATACAGAGCCCCAGATAGCAGTATACAGAGTCCCCATTTAGCAGTATACAGAGCCCCAGATAGCAGTATACAGAGCCCCAGATAGCAGTATACAGTGTCACCATATAACAGTATACAGAGCCCCAGATAGCAGTATACAGTGTCACCATATAACAGTATACAGAGCCCTAGATAGCAGTACACAGAGCCCCAGATAGCAGTATACAGAGTCCCAGATAACAGTATACAGAGTCACCATATAACAGTATACAGAGCCCCAGATAGCAGTATACAGAGTCACCATATAGCAGTATACAGAGTCACCATATCGCAGTATACAGAGCCCCAGATAGCAGTATACAGAGTCACCATATAGCAGTATATAGAGCCACCATATAGCAGTATAAAGAGTCACCATATCGCAATATACAGAGCCCCAGATAGCAGTATACAGAGTCACCATAGAGCAGTATACAGAGCCCCAGATAGCAGTGTACATAGCACCAGATAGGGTATACAGTCACCCAATAGGGGTATACAGAGCCACCAGATAGCAGTTTACAGAGCCCCAGATAGTAGTATACAGAGACCCAGATAGGGTATACAGTCACCAGATAGGGTATACAGAGTCACCATATCGCAGTATACAGAGCCCCAGGTAGGGTATACAGTCACCAGATAGGGTATACAGAGTCACCATATCGCAGTATACAGAGCCCCAGATAGGGTATACAGTCACCAGATAGGGTATACAGAGTCACCATATAGCAGTACACAGAGCCCCGGATAGGGGCTCGCGGCACTGACAGATCCCCCCAAAGTCGGAACAAGTCCCGCACTTACCCCATCTAATAGCAGGCTGGCCAGTGTGCAGAGCTCGGCTTGCAGAGAGCATGCTATAGTGTGCAGAGCTCAGCTTGCGGAGAGCATGCTGGAGTGTGCAGAGCTCGGCTTGCAGAAAGCATGATGGAGTGTATGGTCTGCGGCGCGGGAGTCAGGACTGAAACCCAGCAGAGTGTTGCGCCTGCTCGAGTAATCATGCAGCCAGCACATCCACCACAGTCCCGTCCCCACTCACAGCATCCAATGCCAGTCAGTCACTGGCTCAGGGCAGCCAATCAGACTATGTGTGTGCCCCTGTTCAGCGCACATACATAGTCTTTTATGACTGACCAATAGGCTCACTAGTTGCTGTCAGCAGACAGCAAGGAGCCAAGAAAAAAAAAGTCAATATACCGCCGCCTCCTGTAGGGGGTCAGGCTGCCTTTTTTTTCTTGTCAGCAGCAAGGAGGCGGTGCCCAAGCGCCCCTTATTGACCGCCCACCGCTGGTGGGGATGGTGTGTTCAGGGTGATGTGCAATGTTATTTTTCCGCCACACATAGCATTTTGCTTTCAGGCCAAAAAGTTCAAATTTGATCTCATCTGACCAGAGCACTTTCTTCCACATGTTTGCTGTGTCCCCCACATGGCTCCTCATAAACCTCAAATGGGACTTCTTATGGCTTTCTTTCAACAATAGCTTTCTTCTTGGCACTCTTCCATAAAGGCCAGATTTGTGGAGTGCACTACCTAGTTGTCCTGTGGACAGATTCTCCCACCTGAGCTGTGGATCTCTGCAGCTCCTCCAGAGTTACCATCGGCCTCTTGGCTGCTTCTCTGATTAATGCTCTCCTTGCATGTCAGTTTAGGTTTAGGTCAAAACTTAGTAGATTTGCAGTTGTGCCATACTCTTTCCATTTTCAGATGATGGATTGAACAGGGCTCCGTGAGATGTTCAAAGCTTGGGATATTGTTTTTATAACCTAACCCTGCTTTAAACTTCTCCACAACTTTATCCCTAACCTGTTTGGTGTGTTCCTTGGCCTTCATGATGCTGTTTGTTCACTAAGGTTCTCTAACAAACCTTTGAGAGCTTCACAGAACAGCAGTATTTATACTGAGAGTAAATTACACACAGGTGGACTCTATTTACTAATTAGGTGACTTCTGAAGGCAATTGGTTCCACTAGATTTTAGTTAGGGGTATCAGAGTAAAGGGGGCTGAATACAAATGCACGCCACACTTTTCAGATATTTATTTGTAAAAAATTTTGAAAAACATTTATCATTTTCCTTCCATTTCACAATAATATATATACTTGAGTATAAGCCGAGTTTTTCAGCACATTTTTTGTTCTGAAAAAGGCCCCCCTCAGCTTATACTCGAGTCAGTGTCTGTGGGTGGTCTGAAGAGATGAGTAGATTCACAAAGCACAGAGCGTGCTGCTTCTAAGATCCGCTCTGTGCATGAAACTGTGACCTAATTACATTGGAATGCAGAGAATGCAGAGAGAGCTGTCAGATTTTCAACTTGATGTCGGGAGGTGGGTGGGACATGCGGGTGTTAGCTGTTCAGTCCCGCCCACCTCCGATCTCAGTGAAGATCTGCAGCTCTCTCTCTGCATTCTCTGCATTCCAATGTAATTAGGTCACAGTTTCATGCACAGAGCAGCTCTTAGAAGCAGCGCGCTCTGTGCTTTGTGAATCTACCTTACTCATCTCTTCTGCCAGTGCAGGCCAGTATCATCCAGTGCCAATCAGTGCCACCTGCCAGTACCTTCCAGGACAGGTGGTGGGCAGGTGGTAATGGCTACAATACCTCTGTTCTGGCTACAATCCCTGTGTAATGGCTGAGTCCCTGTGTTCTGGCTACAATCCCTGTGTTCTGGCTACAATACCTGCGTCCTGGCTACAATACCTGTGTTCTGGCTACAATACCTGTGTAATGGCTCCCTGTCCCTGTGTTCTGGCTGCTGCAAATCCCCCTCCCTAGGCTTATACGTGGGTCAATAACTTTTCCAAGTTTTTTGTGGTAAAATTAGGTGCCTCTGCTTATATTCGGGTCGGCTTATACTGGAGTATATACGGTATGTCACTTTGTGTTGGTCTATCACAGGGTCCCATGAGGCATAGCAAGACTGACAGCCACAAGCATGACACCCAGAGGCAGAGGCATGATGGGACTTGTAGTTTTGCAACAGCTGGAGGTCCGCTAATTGCATATTCCTGGTCTATCACATAAAATCCCAATAAGATAAATTTATGTTTTTGGTTGTAACATGATAAAATGTGGAAAATTTCAAGGGGTATGAATACTTTTTCAAGGTACTGTAAAATTCCTTTTTCTTTTTTCTTTTTTTGCCTGCTGTGATCTAACTTCCTGTTAGAAGGTGGCTATGTTTAATCTCGATGGCCCCACTGTAGGAACACAGCCAACATCTCTTGCTCACTCCCAAAATGGACTAAGGATTATATACTATGGGATTTGTAGTGTGTATAGAGTAGTGTACATAACCACAACTAATGTGCACTGCTGATTGCAACGAATGGAAGTGAGTAGGAAAGGAAAGGTTTGGAAGGTCAGGGAGGACATTACAAGGAGACATAAAAACACAATAAGGGCTCTTTTACACTCGTTGTGGAGTGCAGTGCCCCCTGAAGTGCGCTCTGTGTCAGGATCGCCTTTAACAAGGCATTTAACAGGAGGTGAAGAGGCATTATATCGCCTCCTCACCTCCTAATTGAACCCTGTAATGACACTTGTGGTTTCAGTGTTGCCTCATTGAACTAATGGTCAAGTTCTGCACCATGAGTTAAAAATGCCATTGCCACTGCATGTAAACAGCCCTGCCTGGCTGTTATTTTCAGTTGGGCAGCCTGGGGGTGGCAAAATCACCTCTGAGCTGCCCATTTTTATTGCGACCCATCTGAAAGAGATCTAAGAAATTATTTTGTGAAAAATACATTACAGGACCATTAAGTAGTGGATGTGTATGGATTATTTTTGGAGCATAAGAAGATTGTTTAGTGACAGCCATGGAAGGTTGTTAGAGCTGTGCACAGGTTTCACACGCAGCTAAAGGTATATATATTTGTAACTGTTGAAACTGTAAAGACATATCCAGATAAACCACATATTTTTTTTTACTACCTGTCAAAAGTACATGAAATTAATAACTAATCAATAAGTTAGTTAGTAATCAATCACTAAGAACTTGTAACAATCTAAGACGTTAGTGGGGTTTGTTCTGCTTTTGTGGAACACAATAAATGTAATTGAAGAACCACAGATAAAGGTGCAAAGCATAAACTGATTATGTAAGGGACAAAACCAACACCATATCTGCCACTCTGTATTGTCAGCATGTATATGATTCCGTCAGGTCATGTGCAAGCTGGAATTCCAACAATAAAGATTTTCATTCACATTATGTGCCTTGTAAAATCTTATGGTGGGCAATCACGTGAGGGAATCATTATGTAGTAAAATTTGCGCTACAGTTTTTGTACTGTATATGGTTTTCTGTGATTTAAAAATGGAGAAAAAAATCAGATCATAAACTTTTTTTTATAATTATTTATTAAAGAAGCATATCACAGTCATCGGACATAAGTATTTTAGTACATTATGATAGGAAGTACATGAGGTTTAATTGATAAATAAATGTTCTGCATACAATGGGTAAAACAATCTAACATTAACTTACTGACATTTTATGTGTAGAGATAATAAGTAATTTCTGTTACACTTTACATTTTCCATTTACTGACAAAACACGGGCCTAGAAAGTTGAATATTGGAAACCATGTTAAATGGACTGTAGTGCAAATCTGAAAAGTGCAAAAAGCACTAAAATGCATAGGTGTGAATCCAGCCTGAAAAGTTCTTAAGTGGTACTTGATAAAAAAAAAAAATATATATATATATATATATTTGGTTCCTCAGTTGTAGAATTTCCTCTTTTTCATCATTTGACAAAGCAACAACTGACCAATTCTGCTATGGTGTTGCAGTATGCATATCAATTTATATGTATGTACTAAGCTAATCCATGCAAAAAAAAAAATGATTTTGTGTGCTCTTGTGTGAACTTCTGTTCTAAGATGGAATTTCAAGGTCTTTGGTTTATCATTATAAATATATATATATGTTTTAGTAAAAGAACAGCCAGTTCCAGTCATCTTGAGCACAAACTGGTTGTGGTGGAATAGATAAGTAGTTTACATTGTTTTCTGCTTGTAAAAACCTAACATTGTTTAGCTGTAATTATGAAAAGTAAATATGTGAAAAATCTGAAGCTTTAGGTATATGAAATTGTATGTACAGTCTTACATCACCTTTAAAAATATGAATCCAAAAAAATGAATATAAATTATTTTATATTGATTCCTATTTATTTATATATTGTTTAATCTTCTAATTGTTTGATAAAGCTTGATGTGAATTTTCCTATTATTATATGTTAATATTTTCAAAACCTTGTTTCTTAATGTAGTTTGTATACATTTATGGGGCATACATAAGCGTGCTGTGCTTTTTGCTTTTCAGTGCTGCACAATAGCTATGCCCCTTCTTACAATGCAAAGAAAGTGTTTGATATCTTGCCCCAATAAATGTTGATGATGACAATAGTGAAAAACAGAGTTCACTCTGTCTAATCTACAACAAAACTCTCTGTTTAATACAGCAACTAAATGTAGAAGACCAAGCATGTAACAAGGTAAAAGTTATCTCAAAATGTAATTTAAGGTGAGCAATGCAACAACTCAAAATATATGTTCATAGAAAATCTTGTATACTTTGCTTTTAAAGTGATATATAAAAGTAATTAAAAAAATATATCCTATGTAACCTATAGTCCAGCTGCTCTTTATAAAACATTTTATGCATTTAGAAGGTAATAATTTGAATTAAACTGAATTTATATACAAAAATACATTTTTACTGAACTATTATATTTGTAAGTTTTGTTAAACGAAAGCTCTCCTTTCCATGCAAGGATTTGTTGTTATTGGGCATTCCTAAGACCTTTCAACATGTATATTTTCATAGAGACAGCGCGTTCTAGAAGTTTTCCTAAAAGGAAGAATCTGCCTTAACTACCTGGCTCATCTCATTTAGTGTGAGAGTCTTGCTAAGTGACAAAGATCTAAGCTAGAGTATGATCATAAATGTTTTTTTTAACTTTATCTCTTTATTAAGTTCTTTTTGAGAATGTAAAAAAATAAAGACATAAACAAAATATGACAGAAATAAGTCAGTACAATCCAATGAAGGGCATTGGTCAGGATCAATAATACAAAGGGGGGGGGGGTGTATAAGCTGAAATTATGCCAACATCACAATTAGAGACAAAAGAAAAACTAAATCCTCTGAAAAGAAGGGACTTTGAGGCATAAACGGACAAAGCAGGCTTAAAGACAAATGTAAAAATCAATTATTATGTTTATTGAGCTGAATTTGGCCTGTAGAGGCCAGTATAGGTAAAACCATTAGTAGGACACAAAGTGCATAGAACAGTGCATGGACATACAAAAGACATAAGCTATACATAATGCAGTGTACGTAAACCTCCTAATGAATGGGAAAACTGTGATATCATCAAATGCGTTTCGAGAAATTCGAAATATTCGAAAGGAAACAAGCTCTTCTTCAGGGATGTACACAGATTGTAAACAAGGAATTCATATTCAGCGGAGAAAGATGGTAGAGCTCCATGGACACCAATAAGAAAAAGGAAAATGATGATGGTGGATTATTGGAGTACAAAAAGGGGGCCACAGTTAAAAATGATTGAAGAGAAAAACTGGCTGAGTACACAAACCGCCACCGGTATATATTAATGTAAAATAATGTAAAGATACTAGGAGATGATGAGTACAATTTTGTGGGAAAAGCCAAGGAACTGGCCGTTTAGTCACAAAAAACCCTATCTCTCCAGGAGAAAAACACCCATTGCATGTACACCATCAGGCCTCTTGTACATTGACAAAGCAGACTTAAAGACAAATGTAAAAATCAATTATTACGCGTTTCGAGAAATTCAAAATACTCTAAAGGAAACACCCACTGCATGTACACCATCAGGCCTCTTGTACTCCGGAAAGTGACAATAGAGCTGGACATATAAATATATATCACAGACTGCAGCCACCCAAGGGCCTGTAGAGTAAGTCCAAAATGGGGAGGAGATGCATCAATTCAGTATCAGCAGGTGAGCAGACAAAACTGAATACACTAATAGCATAATGAGGGGGTGAAAGACTGCAGCATCAACAGCTACAGAGCGGTGCTCCGTCCATGCAGCAACAAGCTGCCAGCCAGGATCAATAATACAGCATTTTCCATCAGGAATGCGTAAACAATGTATGAGAATATGTTGTGCAGTGGTGAGCACTAAATCCAGTACAGACCTCACCTTGGCTCCATCGAGCATACTAATGAGTAAGTAATATCTTAAAAGTTGCAAACTATAGAAATATAAGTGCCCAGAGTGGGCGCTTAAAGAAGCTATGGTATGTATGAATAGCAAAACCAAAAGCTGTCTCCATATTTCCTGATATATGTATCAGGAGTAGCTAAAGTTTGAGGATAAAGAGGAGATCATATATGGGATCATACATTTTTTTTGGCCATTTTCACATTAAATATAGGTTAGTTCCAATGATGCATGCCCTATCTCCTGTACTTTTATTCAAACAGCAGCCTCCTGTCAATGCCATATGTCCAGTGCTGAGATGTGTAGTTCTGGCTACAGTACACTGATCACTGTGGGTCATTTGCTCAGCACCTCCTCCATTTATAAAAAGTCTTGCAATTTATTCAAAGAATGCAACAACATTCTATAATTGGAGGATGGAAGACTGTGACATGCAAATTACAAAGTGATTTGCATTCATTGAAAAGAGTAGAGTAGATGCCAAGGAGATGTCAAGTAAATGACCCTCAGTAATTAGTGTATTGAGTGTTCTGCAGCTGGAACTACAAGTCTCAGTACCGGGCTTTCCACCAACAGTAGACTGCTGCCTGCGGAAAAGTTAAACTACAGCAGGAAGAGATGGGGCGCACATCAATAGAGCAAACTTATTTTTACTGTACAAAAATCATTTTTGTCCAATTTACATAGTTGCAAGGAAGAAAAAGCTACATTTTATAAATTGGCTGAGGTCCCTGGTTGTCAAAGAAAACCCTTCTGTAGTCCTTTGGATTACAGGTGGTGCATCATAACATTGTCCAAGGCTACTGTGGGCATTAGTAAAACTGTTCCCAACTGTGTCATTTAGATACTGACTGCAATCAGGAGGATGAGGTTGCAATCATCAAATGATAACTACTTTAAAGAAAATTTGGAGGCACTTGGATGATTTTTTAAAATATAAAATTAGTGTGAATATGTGAAAGGAGGGCTGGGTAAACGTTTTGCATCTTCCAGCACAAATCCTTTGTGCTTTAAAATTTTCTGACAAATAAATTATTGAATTGCACAGGGTCTTTTATACATGCCAATATTTCTACTATAAATGAAGACCAATACTATCCCAAATATTTTGTCACGCTTTCTATATTTTCTAACAAAGTGCACTGATATTGTATCAAGACAAACAGAAATACTTGTTTCAATTTATGAAGTGAAAAATCTATAAAAGCTGCAAAGCCTTTTCTGTTTGTGTGTTTGTATCAGAACAATAGGTGAAATTCCAACCAAATGGTATCATCCTGTTATGAAACAAAACATTATTACAAGGTTTTTTTAACCTAACATTACGCAAAGACTCCTCCACTTAAAGTTGGGTCTGTTATCTCTTTTGCTGCAATTTGATAAAAGGTCTCCTCCCAAATTTCTGCTTTATGCTAAATTGATTACACAGAGGAAATCCTTTTAGCCTTGTTCACAGCGAGTAGTTGATAAAACATAGCCAGTATAACAATAGGAAGCTGTCGGTTTAAAAGTGCACTTTATCCTAAGGGACATACAAGGGGAACATGTCATAGTGGTCACCTCATTCTTATCTTTTCTAAATAAATCCCCACGTTCCAGCTTCCCGCATAGCCTTACGTAGTACTGAGCTTGTGCTACTCAAATATTTACACTACGGCCTTACAACAAAGCAGGACTGTAGATACTTAGGCTACTTTCCCACTGGGGAGTTTTTCAGGTGCTGCGGTGCTAAAAATAGTGCCCTTATAGCGCCTGAAAAACACCCCTCCATTCACCCAGTGTGAAAGCCTGAGTGCTTTCACATTGGGGCGGTACACTTGCAGGACGTTACAAAAAGTCCTGCAAGCAGCATCTTTGGGTGTTTACACCACTCCTTCAACGCCCCTGCCATTGAAATCAATGGCAAGCGCTTCCAAAGCGGCTGCACACCACCTTGGAAGCGCAGTGCACTGGTACTTTTCACCCATTTTTAACCGCTTGTGGGGGGTCAAAAGCGCCACGCTCCCGCCTGCATAGCAGCGCCATAGCACTGCTATAACAGAGGTAAAACGCTACTGAAACTAACAACAATTTACCCCTTCCGCCCCAGTGTGAAAGTACTGCAGAGCACAGCAACAAATTTTGTGTTCGCAAATTTGCACAGTGAGTGGGACCTAAATTATATGTGAACCCTTACCTTGTAAAACAACCAATTCAGTTTAAAATAGAAATAAAAGGTAAAACATAAACAGTATCTCACAAAAGTGAGTAAACCCTCCACATTTTTGTAAATATTTTATTCTATCTTTTCATGTGACAACACTGAAGAAATCACACTGCTACAATGTAAAGTAGTGAGTGTACAGCTTGGATAGCAGTGTAAATTTACTGTCCCCTCAAAATAACTCAACACACAGCCATTAATGTCTAAACTACTGGCAGCAAACGTGAGTACACCTCTAAGTGAAAATGTCCACATTTGGCCCAAAGTGTCAATATTTTGTGTGGCCACCATTATTTTCCAGCACTGCCTTAACCCTCTTGGGCATGGAGTTCACCAGAGCTTCACAGGTTGCCACTGGAGTCCTCTTCCACTCCTCCATAACGACATCATGGAGCTGGTGGATGTTAGAGACCTTGCGCTCCTCCTCCACCTTCCATTTGAGGATGCCCCACAGATGCTCAATAGGGTTTAGGTCTGGAGACATGCTTGGCCAGTCCATCACCTCTACCCTCAGCTTCTTTAGCAAGGCAGTGGTCAACTTGGAGTTGTGTTTGGGGTCGTTATCATGTTGGAATACTGCCCTGTGACCCAGTCTCCGAAGGGATAGGATCATGGTCTGCTTCAGTATGTCACAGTACATGTTGGCATTCATGGTATTCAGTGTTGTCACACGAAAAGATATAATAAAATATTTACAATAATGTGAGGGGTGTACTTTCTGTTGTGAGATATATATATATATAATATATATATATATATATTTACATTATAAATAACTTTTTTCTTCTTTATAAGTGAGCACATGACCTCTCTTCTCAGCTGCATAAGGGGCTTAGAGAGATGGGGGTGGAGACTGCAGGGGGCAGGAGGCAGAGAACGTGCAGTACACTGATCTTTCCAGTGAAGAACTGTGCGGGGGGGGTCTGTCCATTAAATAATAGGCAGGCTATGCTCCCAGAGTGAAAACTGACCATGCTGGGATAGATGTGCTTCCATGGCTAGAGTGCTCAGTTTGAAATAGGAAAGCAGAGGGACTGGCAGGATCAACAAGTATTACACAAAGGGAGAAATACAAGAGAACAGGATACTTTTTAATACAAGTATACAAGTACATGGTACAACACACACATATCAGGAATATGAAATGTTAGGGTAGCATACACTTTAAAATGTGAACCTACTTACATTATACACTCTGACATATGCCAGTCCTTGTACCAACAGATTATTTAATTACTGTGCCAGTAATAGCCAGTAAGTGCCAGTCTAACAGACTTATATAAACCTCAGTGCAATTATTTGTAAAAACTAAACAACTTTTGTGCAATATAGCATAAAAAGTGTAGTGGTCAAAAGTTTATTTTTTATAATGCCCAGCAAATAAAGTGCTATGGTTAGGAGTATGAAATACACAGCATAGTGTATATAGTGCAGGTGTCAGGAGTGTATAACACAGAGTTCAGTGTGCATGAAGCACAGAGTACAGCGGTCATTAGTGTATAACACACAGAGTGCAGGTTTCAGGAGTAAGCAACGCACACAGCACAGGTATCAGGAAGGTATAGCACATACCGCACAGGAGTCAAGAGTGTATAACTGACAGAGTGAAGGGGTCAGGAGTGTGTAACACATTGGAAACAGTTGGAGAATGCACAGTTCAGTAGACAGCAGGGACGTGCGGTGAGGTCAGTGACTGGTGAGGCACTGGCTAGTATCAGAGCCAGATACGCACAGGTTACATACACCGTGAACGTTAGAGCAAGAGCAATAATCCTAGCATGAGACCTCCTCTGTAACTCTACAGGTAAAATTTTAAAGCGTTGTCTATGTAGATTCTTAAAATTATACTTTATTGCAAAAACATTGAAAAACATTAAAGAACTCACTACAAAGCTACTGACATTTTTATAACGTCTTTAAAACGTCCTGCGTGCATGAAGCCTAAACGACCCTGTGTACATGTACTGATAAGATAACATGGAGGAGAGTTCAAACTCAGGACCCCAACTGCTCCTAAACGTCAGTTTACCAGCAGCAGTGCACATGAGGCCTAAGGTATCTATTTACTTGGTGTAACATCATATTTCCCATTATACAAAAATCAGGCTAACTGTTTGTTTGTTTTTTCTTAGTAATGAAACAGTTTCTTTCCAAAAAAACGCATTTGAAAAATTGCTACGCAAATATTGTGTAACATAAAAAAGTTGCAATGACTGCCATTTTATTCCCTAGGGTGTCTGCTAAGACAATATATATAATGTTTGGGGGCTCTGAATAATTTTCTAGCAAAAAAATTATGATTTTTACATGCAGGAGAGAAGGGTCAGAATTGGCCTGGGTGGCAAGGGGTTAATTACCATAAGTAAGTAATATACAAATAATTATTATATATTGAGGTAATTTACTATATTTTCAAAAACTGTACTCAAGCAGGTGGCTTAATGGAGAAATTACTGAAGTTTGAAGTTATAACTTCCAACCAGTAATTTCACAGTAAATTTATAAATAATAAATGAATATCTAATAACATATAGCATAATAATATATGATTTAGCTTGAATAAAACAGTACCTTTTAATCAGCAGCAGATTCTCATTCTCCCTCTTAACTGTGTGAGAAAAACATGGGATTATGGGTAAATCCTATACACATAAACCCATAGTTTTTCCTTGTAGTTGGACTGGAAGAGAGCTGGGCTGGAAGGGAGCATTTGTCTTTTAGACACATGCCCCCTTCTATGACACTGCAGTGAGGTGTGCCCCCACTGCAGCATTTTTATTGGACAGCTTGTGCCAATTGTGCTTTACCATTGGTCCAAGGCTCCAAGCTATCCATTGAGCTCAGTGCCTCTGACAAGAAGTGAGAGGCACTGTGAGCTCATCCTCTCAATGTGCTGCGTCAGCTTGTATTTAAACTGGCCACTCTGTATGAAGCTTCTGACAGGCTGGACAAGAAGCCCCGTATCTCCGGAGCCATAGATGATAGGAGCCCCAAATTTTGACCTGTGGTGGGGTAGGACTTCAGCTACCTATCCCCCTGTGACCCCAGGTCGCCAAGTTATGGCCCTCAAAATTGATCATTTTTTGGGGGGGGGTTGTTTTTTTAGATACATGGCAGATGAGGCTCTGGCTCCCCTGGGTGCACATCCCTGGTAGACAGAGTCCAATAAAACAAAA
The DNA here is from genome assembly GCA_018402905.1 of Glandirana rugosa. Taxonomy (NCBI): domain Eukaryota; kingdom Metazoa; phylum Chordata; class Amphibia; order Anura; family Ranidae; genus Glandirana; species Glandirana rugosa. The sequence continues at coordinate 502,628 of BLSH010233823.1, read as the reverse complement.
TCCCTCTCTCACTGCAGATTCCGTTCCCTCCAGTACAAGATCTGCCCCACTGAGTACAGATCTCTCATGTAGCAAAGATTGTCCTCACCCAGTACAGATCTTAATTATGCCATAGCAAGCCATTTTTCCCTTTTGTCCAGTGGTAAATTGTTACTCTTGGTGATTAACCTCTAGAAATTTTAGTAGCAGGACTTAGCCTCTTAAAATCTTCTGTGTAGCTATAGACTAATAAAGTAGCTGCCTATTAAAACTGAACTCCAGGATTTTTTTATTCTTAATTACAATGGTCCAACTTGGTTACATTGATTTTTTATTTTACATCTCACATCCAATGCATCTCACATCGGATTGGATATTCCTCTCCGCTTTATGATAACACATATATACTTTTTAAAGTCAGATGTAGTACTCATATTTTTTTGTTTCAGACATTGTTGACGCATTCGCCTCTGAAGAGTAGTGTGTACTACGAAATGCGCCGTGCTTATCCTGGATGCAGTCATGACTATATACAATTCTCTATATGTGGATAACTTTTTCTAACCTTATATCTTGAGTGGTACCATGCACTCTATGTGGAACCTATATGCTGACAACTGGCATCAGTGGCCTATTAATGTTTACATCTGTACATATATTAAATGTATTTCAGTCTGTGTATATATATGAATTTTTGTACTTTTATTATCTTGCACTATGGTTACTATTGTGATAATAAATACACCTATACTCCTTTCCTATGGCCCATCATGTGCCTCATTTAAAGTACCAAATTTTTTTCTTTTTTTTTCTTTTTAATAATTTTGACAATATTTCCTGGCCTACCAAGCCACTTCTTCTGTCCCTTGAGTGTCAAAAAGATACCCCATCATTTATAGTCACACCTTGGGACACCTTAATCCAATCACCACAGAATGTGGATTATCCAAGAGTAGGATGGGAGGTTTGAAAGTTGTGGTGCCATCCAATCCCAGTTACCCCATAACTAGGACAGGATGGTACAACAACTTTCACATGCACATAAGAACATAAACACATGTGGTGGGTATGCCTGCATATGAAGACAAGTATTACACCACACATGTGAGGTATCACCGAGAGCGTTGCAGTGAGTGTAATAATTCTAGTGCCATAATTTATGGCTGGTTCAAAATTGATAACTGTAAAGGCTTTTAAAGCATTGCCTCTTTAAAATTTTGGGTATTGAGGTTTGTCACTAATTCATGGGCCCCTGCAGTTTTAAGGCTTGTTGTGTTTGATATTTATTTACTTATTACCGCCTAAACTTTTATAGTTTACTGAAAAATTGGGTAACAAATTGTGTTTCTGTGCACTAAAATTAACTTTAGCGTATTTATGACTGAAAATGTGTTTTTGATAAACGTATGCACTAAAATCATGTGACATACCTTTATTTGTGTTTTCATATCTGCTTTCAGGCTGGGTTCACATCTCAGCATGCTCCGGCTCAGAGCAGGAGTCCAGTGCGTCTTCATTCACTATTTCAGGTCCAATTTCAGGCCAAATTTTTGGCTGAATTTGGACCTGAAACAGATCAAAAGACGCACAGGGCTCCTGTGCAATTCACACCAGAGATGTGTGAACCGGCTCCATAGAGAGCCGGTCACAATCTCCTGCTATGCAAATTGGATGCAGGGAAATCCACATCCAATTCGCATAGGTGTGAACCCAGCACCAGTGTCAGAAGACTGAATTTTGGTAACTATTTTACAAGGGTTTTTCGTACAAAAAAATAAAAGAAAAGGAAGGCACCTATTAGCTGGGGGATTGAGTGCAAGGAGACAGGGAAGGAAAATGCTTGAGTGTTCAGAATTCTGTTTTAGGGTAGATGGAAACTAGAAAATGGGAAAATTCCAAAGATAATTGATTCCCCTGGACTTTAAAGGCAGATCAGGTGATCGAGGTATTTCAAAATGAAAAGAGGTGAGGAAATAAAGTATAAAATGGTAATTTTTATTCATACAAAAATATAGTTCTTCTTTTTCTGTAAGGATTAACCGAAACATGTTGGGATGTTTGTGATATTGCCCTTGGACCTTGCCATCAACAGTGGTTATTCCTATGTGCAAATCCCAAATGCATCGAGTCTAACTACTCTTATGCTGAAGTAATTGTGGTACTCTGTATTTTATATTTTATATCGTGCTATTGGTAACTATGCTGATGAATTGACAATAGTACGGGGTCCCTTGCTGAACCATAATCCAATGCTGCAGATGTGTCCATGCTGGCCCAGTTCCCGATGGTCCCCTGATGTCATAAACTTGCAGACCGTCTTCAGAATCTTGAGGGTACTCTGCACTGGACAGCCAATGGGAAGTGTCCATGTCATGCAAGTGGTGGACATTTGAGGAACAATCCTGCCTCCTATGCATGGAAAAAAAGAAGACTTGGGACCAAAACCTCACATGACTGTGAATTTAGATGAATAAAAGGGGTATTTAGATAGAAGGTTTTTTTGTAAATGATTAGTTGTAGGAAAAGCAGCCCTTCAGCTTTAGGTATTATTAAGAGAAAAAATTTCAGAATACTTAACAAAGAACACTCAAACATTTTCTCATAGAAGAGAAAGGTTGTCCACATATTTTAGAAACTTTGAGTACAGTCAAAAAAAAGTTACAATCTTAAATAATAAAATAATAAAATAAAATTAAACACAAAATATAATATATCATATTATATATATAATTCTGATGACATTTCAGTTAAAGATATTAGATCTTTTAAAAATCTGGACTGTCAGCATTTCACAGTCCACATTAACGAGGAAAAAACACCATCATTTGCAGTTTTTCTCAATATGTTTTTCATGGATTCAAAATGTGTTTAGGAAGAATCACTAGATTTGTGATTTGTGTTTTTTCCTTACCTATGTAATATTTTTTCTGCATGCAACATACATGTAGCACAAGATACTTTACATTTTACTTTCAGCTGTCACCCAAGGCAGCAGCATAAACTGGTTGAGACACTTTAAAGTGGTAGTAACTCTGTTTTTAGACTTACCTACAGGTAAGCCTATAATAACTGTTAGGCTCGATTCACACTGCAGCGATGCGTGAACCTTGCGAATCCACTGTGGGTTCCTGCATCGCTAGCCTCCCAGCGGCAGTTCACACTGCCCTATGCGAACTGAAGGGAGGTGTCAGTACATTGTTAACGACACCCCCCCTGTTTTCAGTTTGCATATCGCAGTGCGATCTGCAAACTCGCACAGATATTGGATCGCATGGTCTGAACCCCCATGCGATCCAATTCTGACCCTGCAAACAAAGAGGGTCCTGTGCAAGTTTGATCCGATTGTGACGCGATCTCAGCCATAATATTTCTATGGTTGAGATCGCATGTGGTGCAAATCCCATCCGATCTCTCAGATCGGATCAGTGTGAACCGAGGCTTAATGTTAAAGAGGGACTGCCCAGGCTATTAACTAGAGGAAGGGGCTGTTTTCACCAGCTGGTAAAGAAGCAGTTGAAGTACCAAGCTGGCATATAGGCACTGGCAGGAAATTAACAAGAGCAATGCAGGCTGTATGCAAGATGCTGCTAATAAATAACAAAGGGGGCACCAACCCATTTGTTAATTAGGAGTGACGTGATTTGTGTTTTGTGCTGAATCTGTGACAGACATGGCACAGATCAGTTAAGCTGGAGCTGCTTGCTCTGATTAATTGACCCGCCTTCCTGCTCAGCTGAGAGACGGAGAGTTGTTAGCCCTGCAGGCTCTGCTCGTGCAGTGTGTTCACTGCATGAGCAGAGAGAGAGAGATGTGAGCGGTCAGTCCATATCCCATACACCAGGTCAATTGCCTCAATCCTTTTTGTCAATTAGGAGTAGACCCCATTCCAGTTTTTTTTTTCACTCTGAAATAGAAACTGGCATGCATGATGCAGGTAGACCTGAAATACAGTGTCATTGCCCTCTTAGTTTAGGTGGACAGCCATGTCTTGGTAGGTTTGCAGTTGTGTCAAACTCTTTCCATTTTCGGATGGATTGAACAGTGCTCCCTGAGATGTTCACAGCTTGGGATATTTTTTTAAAACCTAACCCTGCTTTAGACTTCTCCATAACTTTATTCCTGACCTGTCTGCTGTGTTCCTTGGCCTTCATGATGCTGCTTGTTCACTAAGGTTTTCTAACAAACCACTGAGGGCTTCACAGAGCAGCTGTATTTATACTGAGATTAAATTACCCACAAGTGGACTCTATTTATTAATTAGGTGACTTCTGAAGGCAATTGGTTCCACTAGATTTTAGTTAGGGGTATCCGAGTAAAGAGCGCTGAATACAAATGCACGCCACACTTTTTAGATTTTTATTTGTAAAAAATTTTGAAAACCATTTTTCATTTTACTTCCATTTCACAATTATGTGCCACTTTGTGTTGATCTATCACATAAAATCCCAATAAAATACATTTGCGTTCAAAATACTGTAGGTCTATCTGCTTAATTAATGTGGTGCATGCTACGCACACTAGTTTCCTTCCCCATTGTAATGGCACAGGAACTTTTGTTATTTTCTCCATTTTACCTATATGTGTGATCATCCTTTGAGATCTATGCTCACAACTAATATTTGAAATCTTATATTTTTTCCAACTATTTTATAATAATGTGGTCTTTGTTACATGCATTCTTTAATAAAATATGTTTAAATTAGAAATCAATGAACACATGGGAATCACAGCGATTTTTTGTTTACCATTGATAACTGTCCCTATAATTTGTGTTCCACATTCTTCTCAATAAAATACAGCAATTAAACAACGGGAGTCTTTCCTCACAATAAATCCTTCTCAGCTGGAGCTTCCAGGGAATAAGATCTTTCAGGACACAAACAAATCAAAGTAAAAAAAAAACACTAAGAATAGCAGTTGTTATAGATAATGCTTGTAATATAAATTCTGCCAATATCTAGCTCTATAATTACTTTTGGATACTTTACTGATGTAATGCCAAAAGGTCTACACAACCTTAATAATTTCCATGGAATAAATAATTTATAACCTGTCTTGGAGGATTATACTGTGGTATTGTGATCTGTAACAAACTGCAGTTTTTTTAATTCCTTACTTAAATCACAATATCACATCACCACAATTTCAATAAATATTCAATAAAGTCATAAAATATAGTTGTCAGGAATGTGGTGCCAGCCGTCAGGCCAATGTGTGGGCACATACATATATGTGATGTCTGGCTAATGCACGAGCATGCTCTATGAGCATCTGTCACGTACCTAATCTGAAACCAAGTGCAGGAAAGGGGTTCCCCTTGCGGCTAGATGCGCTATACCCCTGAAAGTATTACAGAAGGTATGACTCCCGAAGAAGCACGGGTTGCCTGCGGGAATCCAATTGTCTGATGAGAAACTGGCAGTGATGAGCGAGACAGGAAATAGGACCCCGGAACTTCAGCTGCGTCGTGGAGCAGTAGTACTGAGATGCAGACAGTATAAGCCAGGCAGGGCCACTTACTGTATGAACGTCCTGTAGAGTGAGAATATTAGTAGAGCACCCAGAGGTAGTATTTGGAACCAGCGAGTAGTAACACAGTCCTGGAAGGTCAGCTGGTTGCTCAGCAGCAAAGGTCCAACAAGGCAAAGTCCAATGAACTGGCTGGGGGTCAAACACCAGAGCAGGTGAGAGCAAGTTCATAAACTGGCCCGGGTGTAGCCTGGGAATCTTGACAAGTCCGTGGGGCCAGCCGGGTCAAGCACTAGGAGTCAGGCAAGGCAAATCCGTGAAACAGGCAGATGGTCAAACACAAGGTAATCAAGCAGAGGCCTTTAGGCAAGCTGGGGGTCAAACACCCTGGATCAGGCAGGAGGATAGTCAAGGTACAAGCCAGGGGTAATCCAGGAGACAATTCAATCAGATCAGGAACTAGCCGAGTCACAACGGGAAATCAGGAACAGTAGCAAGGTTCAGGAACACAGGATAAGCTGAAGACAATCCAGCAACAATGTCAGGCAGCCATGTTTCTTTTATAGGCTGGAAAAGATGTTCATGCTATGCGCGGCCCTGTGCGCCAATTAGCGGTGTGCGTGTCCGTGTGCGCTGGGCGTGCATGTGTCTGTGCATCAGAATGCGCCTCTGGTGCCCATTTCTGTTCCTGGCAAGATTGCCAATTCTTTGGCCATTTTCCTGACAGCATACATGTGCCAAGCAGCCTATTTATACCTGAACTCAGCACAATCTCTTTGCTGAGTTGCTGAGTGGTCTTCAGTCTTGTTTCTGTTACCTAGCTTGTGATACGCATCATGATTCAGTTATTGACCTGACTTTCCCCCTGACCTTGCTCTCAGATTTTCCTTGTCTGCTCATGATCACTGCCTGACTACTCTGCCAACTTCTGCCTAAACTTCTGACTATGCTTTTGCCTGGTGAAGCTGTACCTTGCTGTCCACTCGTTGATGACTTCTTACTGTTCCTGACTCTTCTGATTCTGCTTACACCTTGGTGTACCTCCACTCAGCTACCATTCAGCCAGGCTTGGGACCTGACTCCACATTTACCTGGTCTTGGCATCTCCATGATGCATAGCCAACTGTACTTCTGCTCATCAGATACCAGAACTTCCAGGTTCCTGCTCACAGTGCACACACCTTGACACTTGTGCCTTTCTTTTGCCCCTACAGACCCTGTCTCAATGTCCAGTTTGGATGTGAACTGTGCAAGGGGCCACCCTTGTCATCTCAGTCCCTGTATACAGGTATGTGACAATAGTTTACATAGAAAAAATATATATTCAATCCCACATTTTGGGTTGTCCCCAGAAAAGTTATAGAGGGGAAATCTTCCAGTGGAGACACTAATTCTGGTGACCTGGGGGTCCCCAAGAAATCTCCCTAATTTTCAGGAATTTTCTCTTGCTTCCTTTTTGGCTATAGGACAGGAAGTGAAGGAAAATATCTGCAATGGGACACAGATGGCAAAAAAATCTGATAGGGTTTATAACCCTCCCTTAGGCTGGATTCACACCTATGCAATTTTAGTGCTTTTTGCATTTTACAGATTTGCACTGCAGTCCATTTAACATAGTTTCATATGGAACACGATCTGTAGTGCAAATCTGCAAAATGCAAAAAGCACTAAAAAAGCATAGGTGTGAATCCAGCCTTCCTCTATCCAAAATTAAAAAAAAAAAGTTTTGTCTATACAGGTAGTTCTACTTTAACTAAATAAAATTACCTTACCTAAGGGTAAACACAGTACCCTAACCCATTAACTGAAACATTAGAAATCTATAACTATATTTGGTCCTCCAACATTCAGAATGCCTTTTTTCACAGTACTGATTCCAATTAGAGAATAAAGCGAAAAGGTAGTGGGTGTGGCTCTGCCAGAAATACTGGAGAGTATACAAGTGAAAAAGTAAATAATAAATAAAGGTGAGTAAGTTAAATACCAATTAGAAAGGGTGATAGCATATGCAATTATAGTGCCATCTGGTGGCGAGTGAAAAAACAATTAGTATCTCACATGTGAAAAAATGCTCATGCAAAGGAGTAATAGTAAATGAATATCAGATGAATATCAGGGTGTGCGTGACCGGGGTCAGTGGTGGCCCGAAGGGGCCCCTCCGTCCGTGACACAAACTCCACTCACCCCCAAAATACCGTCCACACTGAAGTTCTGATGGAGGTCTCCAGACACTGATCCACACCTTAGTCCAGCGTGGTAACGGTATCTGATTCCAATTGCCTGGAAATGTTACACTGCCAAATAGCTAGAAACCAGACACATTATATTATTTTTTCAGGGAAATCTTTTCTTCATTCACTTCATCATCCACTTTCTAAGCAAGTCATTCAATGTAACCAGTATAACAATCATCAAAAAGAATATTATTCCTTTCCCTATGGCTTGGAAACAAGATCTTTCAGGACACAAAAATCAAAGTAAAACACACTAAAAATAGTTATTGTTACAAATAAGGCTGGTAATAAAAATTCCATGTATATCTAATTCTATAAATAGTTTTGGATTATTTAAGGATTTAAAGCCAGAGCTCGACACAACTTTAAAAATTAATTTGGATTCAATTATTCATAACTTTTTTTAAACTATACTGTGCTATTGTTACCTGTAAAATCCTAAATCAATACATTATGCAGTACTTTGGTGAACTAGTAATACAATTATTAGGAAACACTGTATAATATGGTATTTTCAGCCACTTGATTATCAGGCAAGGATCAAGCCTTGCAGGGTTTCCTTAAGTAGAACTTTAAGGTTCATGGATATTAGGATTGAAAAAAGAATTTCATAACATCATTGTATTTGCCTGTCACCCTAGTAGAAGTCACTGAGAAGATTGTGATGGTGGAAATACATTTCAGGGTGGGCATTTTTTACCTCCTATAGTCTTGATGAGACATCTGCCAGTATAGCTGCTTGATAAAATGTAAATTAAAGCTGAACTCCACAGATTATCATTTTTTTTTACAGTGGTTGCAAAGTCAGAAGGTTTTTGTATCTTAAAGTGTTACTAAACCCACAACAGTAAAATCAATGTGTATATGCAGTAAAGTAAGCTTGTTATACTCACTGTGGAACCTAAGGGGTTAATCCTCTGCAATGTGTAAAAAGGCTGTTTTATCCTGTCTTCTCTGATCCTCCCCTTCTTCTACAGCCCCCAATCTATCTGCTCATAGTACGGAGTCATGGGGGCAAATTGCAAATGCTCAGTTTAGTGTGTCTCTTGAGGGTTTTTTTCCTTGGAAGGGTGCACGTGATCAGCACAGGGCCAATCAGCAGTCTGTCCAGACAGAGGGTCAGGGGTCCATGCAGCCTAATAGGACAGTTAGAGGAGAATGAAGACTCCTCCTACAAGCTTTAACCAGATATTGAGAGAAGTCACAAGACTGCTATATACTGCTGATGATAAAAGGTATTTAGCAGTTTATATTGACTAAAATAATTGCATTTCCATGTTCTGACCAGATATAGTGAATGCAGGGTCCTGGGTTTTGTAACACTTTAATGCATTCCATGCATTAAGATAAAAAAACCTTCCGTGTGCAGCAGCCCTCCTCAGCCCCCCTAATACCTGAGCCCCATCTCGATCCAGTGATGTTGCATAAGACTCTCAGCTGCCCAGGACTCTCCCTCCTCATTTGGCTGAGACAGCAGCATGGAGCCATTAGGTCCCGCTGCTGTCAATCAAAGTCAGTGAGCCAATGAGGAGGGGAAGTGGGGCTGAACTGCAGCTCGGTGCTTGAATGGATACACAGAGCGGCACTTGAGTGCCCCCATAACAAGCTGATTGCTGTGGGGGCACTTGGCAGGAGGGAGGGGCCAGGAACGCCAGCTAGGGACCCGTGAAGAGAAGGATCTGGGCTGCTCTGTGCAAAACCAACTGCGCAGAGCAGGTAAGTATAACAGGTTTGTTATTTTTAAATGAAAAAAACTGTGACTTTCGTATCACTTTAACTTACATTGGTCCAACTGGGTTTCATCTAATCCCTCATATCTTACAATTGGAGTGCTGTTGGGGATACAGAAATGTACTGTAGTAGCCTGTGCTAAATACAATCAGTGCTGGACTCTTCAACATAGATACAAAAGAGTGCTCTTTTATACAGGCATCATTAAATGGCAGGCCTCAGTCCAAACTCAGACAGAGTGACAGCAATTCCAGAGTGTGGCTGTGCCACTTAGCAGTCTGGGTGTTCTCTCCTGCGTATTCCCCCTCCAAGAAGGTAATTGGTTGCTAGGAAGTGAGGCAGTCCTAACAACCAATCACATGCTTGTTAACATAAAAAGTTGGGCAGATCCCACCCTCCGTCCAGACCTGATGCACCTCCCACCCTCTGTTTTGTAATGTCAGATGAGACTGTAAAGGGGAAAGGGGCTGTGATTGAAAGGGAAAAGCTTTTTGTCAATAGGATATGAAAGGAGGGCTGTGATGTGAAGGGGAGATTGTGATGTGAGGAGGGAATGTGATGTGAAGTGGGGGCTGAGGATGCTGCTGTAAAGGGAGGCATAACCTGACTCCGGACGGTAAATTACTACGGACATATTTTCTCGTGAGA
>BLSH010233823.1:440657-488831 GCA_018402905.1 Glandirana rugosa | reverse complement strand
ACGTTAAAACCAAGCACACCATTGTTTTTCTTGTGAAATTCCCAATAAGTTTGATGTGTCACATGACCCTCTTCCTATTGAAAAAACAAAAGTTGGATTCAAAATGGCCGCCATGGTCACCACCCATCTTGAAAAGTTTCCCTCCTCACATATACTAATGTGCCACAAACAGGAAGTTAATATCACCAACCATTCCCATTTTATTAAGGTGTATCCATATAAATGGCCCACCCTGTAGTGTGCAAGTATTTGTAAATGTTAAAGCAGAGCTCTGCCCAAAAGGGGAAGTTCCGGTTGTCTGCCTCCCCCCCCCCTCCGCTGCCACATTTGCCACCTTTTGGTGGGGAGAGGGTACCAGGTTCTGAACCTTCAAATTTTGAAGACTGATTTGTTTGTGTGGAAGAATGGGCCAAAATCACACCTGAGCAATGCATGTGACTAGTTTCTTCATACAAGAGGCGTCTTGAAGCTGTCATTACCAACAAAGGATTTTGTACAAAGTATTAAATACATTTCAGTTAGCGTGTTCAATACTTTTTCCCTGCGTCATTCTATTTTATTACACATAACTCAATTTCTGAATTTATTTGCTTTGGTTTCTTTGTATGAATGGATTACATGGGTTGTTACTGACATGTAGTGAAAATGTCATGTCAATAGCACCTTTAGAAATATATTTACCTGGAAACATGGTGATGTGTTCAATACATATTTTACACACTGTATATATATATTATATATATATATATATATATATATACTTCAGCGCACAGCAATGCACAGATGAGAACCTTCTGTGCGCTGTGATGCCCTGCCTTGAAAAAAAAAAACCTCACGTCTGATTTTACATACATTGAGGTGTGCTGGCGCTCTATTAATAAAGCCTTAGATTGGCCATACATGGTTTGAATCTGCTGAACTGGCTGAGATTCTAACCGTTAATGGGCAGGCTGAAAGTACCAAGTTGATCGATCAATCAACTTGGGTACAACCAGCCTGCCGGATTTGGCTGCGATTATCGCCAGCGGCTGCTATAGCCACTAGCAATAATCACTGTCCTGTCCCAAAGGGGATGGCTTCCCCCCAGTCTCAGCACAGTGGCTAAGTGGTTAGCAGGTCTGCCTGGCAGCACTAGGGCTGTTGGTTCAAATCCCAACCACTGTACTACCTGCACGGAGTTTGCATGTTCTCCCTGTGTTTGTGTGAGTTTCCCCCAACACTCCAAAGACATGCTGGTAGGTTAATTGACTCCTGTCTAAATTGACCCTAGTATATGTATGAATGTGAGTTAGGGACCTTAGATTGTAAGCTCCTTGAGGGCAGGGACTGATCTGAATGTATAATACATACGTAAAGTACTGTGTAAATTGACAGTGCTATATAAGTACCTATAAAAAAATACATGCGATGATGTATTAATGAATATAGAGTTGCTTAATTAGTGACTTTTATATCTGCCTAAAGTGTATCTATGGACCAAATATAAAATTCTACATTTGTTTCCACATTTTACTTCAATTATGTCTAGGCTACTCCTATTAATCTTGAAATTTGCAAACATATGTTGTGAAGATCCCCACACATTTACTACCTTGAATTCTGTGACACGTATTCACTATGCTCTGTGTGTAGGCACTGTTATGTTACAGAATTCACAGAGCCTGTATCTGAACTACAGATGTGCTGGGAAGAGGAGTTTCAGGAGGTGGAGTCAGTGCAAGAATCACTGCTGGCACGAAGGTACCATGGGATATGTAGTTCTTGGATATGGAAAGTAAGCAGCAGAGGAGAAACTGCAAAGCATGCAGGGAATCCAGGAAGTTGTGGAAAAAGATGCCTAGCAGACAGGCAGAACTCACAACATGAAAGGTGATTTTTCAAGTAAGATTACATTGAAGTGTCAAATATAACTATTGTTTGTATTGATCTTATAATGCCGATGTTATAAAATGAAAGCATATGATGTGATCATAGATTTCCTTTACCTTTGAAATAAAATATAAAGAATTGCAAGTTTCCAGCCAACAGGAAAGTATTTAAACTGTATTAAAGTGAGGCAACCATGAATTGCTGACATCAATCCACATTGTAAAGTTTTGTGTTTAAAAAATATTATTATTGCATGTTAAGTACTAACCCATTACTATCAGTATGACGTATAAAATATATGTGAGGAATTCCTATAAACACTCCCAGTTTTATGATATTTCTGGATATTGTCAGCAAGTTCACTGCACGGCTTTTTTGTATATAGATCATATAAATGAAATACTGTTTGTTTAGAATATGTTGATTCTGTTATTATACAGTAAGTTAGACAGATCTACAGAAAATGATATTCCTGTCTAACCTCCCTTTGCATGAACAGGGCGTTATCATTGTTTTTACTGAGTGTTGGGGTTCAGTGCGTAATCAGGATGCACCACACCTTGGCTACAACTGTGGCAGCAACATCTGACTTAAGACAGCTATCATATACTGGTTTAGGCTGAGAATAGAAGTTATATAATTATGGTATTTTTATTGCTAGACATTTACAATTCAATCATACAGCCTGTGCACAATCTGGTAAAGCAAGTAACATGGTAGATCTCATTGCTGGAGTTCCAAAGACCTATAAGGCCCCTTGCATATGGTTCTGTTAAGGAGCAGTGCATTCCTTCTTGCGTTTTATATAGCTATATACATACATATATATATACATATATATACACACTATATTACAAAAAGTATTGGGATGTCTGCCTTTACACACACATGAAATTTAATGGCATCCCAGTCTTAGTTTGTAGGGTTCAAAATTGAGTTGGCCCACCCTTTGCAGCTATAACAGCTTCAACTCTTCTGGGAAGGCTGTCCACAAGGTTTAGGAGTGTGTCTATGGAATGTATGACCATTCTTCCAGAAGCACATTTGTGAGGTCAGGCACTGATGTGAACAAGTAGGCCTAGCTCATTTGGTGGAGGGGGAATTATGGTGTGGGGTTGTTTTTCAGGGGCTGGACTTAGCCCCTTAGTTCCAGTGAAGGGAACTCTTAAGGCGCCAGCATACCATGGACTCAAAGGGCTTATATATATATGAGCCCGTCAGCATGGGCATGTGGCCGCCCCCTTCCTGTTTAAAAAAATGTAAATAAAAATAATAATAATAATAATAATAATAATAATAATATAGACATTCATTTATGGTGTCCATGTGACATTTTAAGGAGAACTTTTGAATGTTACATGACTGCCTTAGAAAGCAAAAAAAAAAAAAAGGGGCTCAGTATATAAAGCCCCTTCCTGCTCAAATTTGCGCCAGTCAGTCAGAGTGCAGCAACGAGCTCAGAGGCTGCTGCTGAAATATGAAAACTCTCATGAGGCGTGTACTGGAGCGGGCTGGAAACAGTGGGGGAGAAGCATGGCTGCAGATGCCTAGAATTAGGTGAAGAGAATTTGGAGCAGCAGGAACAGCCAAATGAGAGTGAAGAGCGGAGTCCAGTAATGGAGCAGGACAGCGCTGTGAGGAGAGGAAGACCGGCAGTCTGCAGCCCTCAGAGCTGCCAGCAGAAGCAGCGCAAACAGCAGCAGTGGCCACAGGCATCTTTCTCTCTGACTGAACCCATCTTAGCTCTGGAGGAGGAGGCATCTACTAGTGCTGGTAAGACTAAAGTTAGCCAAACAAGGAAGAGGAGAAGGAGGACACAATCCCCATCGCCGCCCAGAAGCAGAGGTAGGAGGGCGTTTAATTCAGCATCCATTCGGATGGCTGAGGAGGAGGTGGCTTCAGCAAGCGTAGACAAGCATAGAACTCTGCCCAGTGTTATCGCAGGTTATCCTAGTAATCAAGTACAAGAGCAGGCTATCCCTGCGGTGGCCACAGGAGGCTGTAGAGAGCAATCTATTAATTGGTTAGCTGACAGCATTAACTCTCCTACAAATGACAATAGTAATTATGCTAATGTATGGAGTAACAAACCAGCAAATAAGCATGAGAAAGTTTTTTTTTTTTTTTTATCAAGAAACCGAGTTTATTTGAGAGCATCAGTTAAACAGAGTAGTACATGTTACGTTCATTTGTCATGACATTACATATTTCAAAGGTATCGGTAATACAAAAAGATAGCTTTTATACCTATTTTGGCATAGTGGCGTAATCCATGGTAAGCGTCCGGGCATAGTTAGTAGCCGCAATATACATTCCATACATCCAATCTTTATACAGAGGGTATATGGTACACATTATCAACAAGTGAACTCTATACCATCATATCTGTCAACCTAGGATGGGTTGGGTATATTGTACCATCTTAGTTACTGCAGGAGCTAGAGTTATTGAGCCAAGTATCCAATATTTTGGTGTATTTGACAGGACACTCTCTATGTTCATAAATCAGTTTCTTGTATGGCAAAGTATTATTGATCTCTTATATCCAGTCTTGGATGTTAGGGGGTGTGGGTCTCATCCATTTTCTAGCTATCACCTTACGAGCTGCGTACAAAGTTTCTCACATAAAAGTCGCACTGTATATCTATGTCCACATCTGGGAGGAGTCCCAGGAGACATAACTTAGGGTCTAAAATAACTGGGGATCCCATATCGTCATGCAGGAAGCGTACCACCTGCATCCAGAACGTTTGAACCACTGCACAGGACCAAATCAGATGAAAAAAAGTGCCCAAGTTCTGCCCGCACATGGGGCACAGAGAGCCCACGGAGGGGTGAAACTTAGCTAACCTTAGGGGGGTTAAGTAAGAGCAGTGTAGAATATACAGCTGCGTTAGCCGGTCCGGAACTCTGGGGGAGACTAGTCTGACACCATCCAATATATCATCCCAGTCCTCTTCCTGAATGTCCCCCAGTTCTGATTCCCATCTAGCCTTTGTAGCGTTTACCAATATTGAAGTGATAGGAAGGCATAGCAGAGCATAAATTGTAGAGATTAATCTCGAGGGTTCTGAGCCCAATATGATTTGCGTGATTTGTAAAGCGGGCATTACTGGACTACCATCCAGAAACTGAGTCTGCAGGGCATGCCTAAGTTGAAGGTAGCGGAACAATTGGTGGTTTGGGAGTGAAAACTCATTTTTCAATTCTTGAAATGATTTGACACCAGAGGGAGAAAACACCTGGGACAGATTGATCACCCCATGTTCAATCCAGGGCCTAGGGTCAGGTACACTGATTCGTTCGAGCAGGTCTCTGTTATTTCCATAGGGGGGTATGGGCATGTGGGCCTACTATTCTTAGCTTCCTCAGAGCAGTTCTCCATACATATTGGTAGTGCATATTCATATCCTTACTGACCTTGGGGGAGGGGCGAAGCGTTACGTTCCGAGCGATAGTTTGGATGGGTGTATAAGCCTGGTCATTAGGTTTTCGGACAAAACAAGGACTGGTATCTGGACTGTTCCGCCTTCATATAATAGTGGAAGTGTAAGCATGAGAAAGTTATAAACGCGAGGTGTATGCAATTCAAGGTAATTCATTACCGAGTGAGTTTAATATCGCTAATTCATCAGTACCAGAATCTTGTCTGAAGGAAATCCTTCCGTGTGAAATCCCGCCACTGGGGTATCACCTTTCTCATCTGGTCAAAGACAAAATATGGAAAGGGCAGTTTGTCGACATTTTGTCGTTACTCCCATCTACAAAAGAATTTATTAACAGAACGGAAAAGAAATCAGATGATAAGACGGAATAAGAAAGATGTAGACCGGTGGCGAGGTAATTTCATTATTGGTTGCAAGCATTTACAGTATATGCTAGTGTGTTGGGAGAAAAACATTCACTTAAATGGGGCAATAAGGATATAGGCTTGTGGCTCATCCTAATATTACCTCAGAGGCCGTCTTATGCAAAACAGCAGCCATCAATTGCGGTATCACCTTATAAGAGAGGTTACTGTTTTGCATTCAATGAGAGTATGTGTAAGTGGGATGGGTCATGTAAATACAGGCACGAGTGTTCTAACTGCTCAGGACCTCACCACTACTAAAGTGTTTCAAAAGGAACATCAATCCACATCCTCAAAGAGAAAATACTGGAAAAAGCCTTCACGCCAGTGAGCCTCACAAACATGCGGCCATGGTTGGAAGCGTATCCAGACCAGGAGACAGCCAAGTTTTTAATTGAAGGATTTTCCAATGGTTTTCCTTTGCCGGTTTTTCAAGGATTTGGTTGCGAAGTAGTTAATAACTTAAAGTCAGTTTCACAATTTTCACATATAGTTAGGGAAGAATTGGGAAAAGAAATTATAGAAGGTAGAATAGCAGGGCCATTCAATAAGCCTCCATTTAAAAATTTTAGAATATCCCCCTTAGGTATTATCCCAAAAAAGGAGCCAAACGCATATCGTTTAATACACCACTTATCATTTCCAAAAGGCTTATCGTTGAATGATGAGATTGATGAGGGTTTAGCATCTGTATCCTATTGTACATTTGAGGAGGCCATTTCGCATATCAGGAGGTATGGGAAAGCTGCCCTTTTGGCCAAAGCGGACATTAAGGCAGCTTTCCGTTTGCTTCCGATCAACCCAGCTTCATATAATTCTTTGGGCATGTTCTTTGAACAAAAATTTTACTACGACATGTGCCTCCCTATGGGATGCTCTATATCATGTGCGTATTTTGAAAGATTTGCATCTTTCCTTCAATAGGTGGTATCCTACGAATCGGGTCATGAAGGTACATTGCACTACCTTGACGACTTCCTGTTCATTGGTCCTGCCCATTCACCAATATGTTTCTTTTTGCTACAATTGTTTGGTATGATTACTAAAAGATTCGGTATTCCTCTGGCAGAAGAGAAAACTGTTTTTCCAGCCGCGGCTATCGAATTTTTGGGTATTAAAATAGACACAGAATTATTAGAATTTCCATAAAACAGTGTATTTGCAGCGCAATCCTGAGGTCGTGGGTGAGCTCAGCCTGAGTGACTGAGACCGGAGAGTGCAGAGTCCACCCAGAGGGTGATAGAAGTCATTGGTAGCAATAAGAACCGTTGCTTGTAACACAGTCTCTGTGGCACTGTTTTGGCTGCACCTTTGAGAAGTAACCGAGCTTCTATGGTAAACAGGAAGAGAAGAAAAAGTGCGCCTCTAAGTGCAATAGTTTAGTAAAAACAGCGTTTATTAAAACAAATAAAAACTACTCACAATGGTAGTGTTCAGGGAAGCGTTGCAGTAGTGAGCCACTGCTGGCTATGTGGAAGTCCTGAGGGATGGACTCCTGGGATGGGGATGGGGCTGCCTGGTGGTGGTGTTGTGGGAAGGAAGCGTCGGTGGCTCCCGGCGTCTCCTCCTTCACGCCACTGGTGGAAGATGCCTTCGTTCTGATCCGATCGTTCCTGGCAGTCTGTTGGTCTCTCATCCAGTGCACAGCAGGAGTGATTATGATCCGGCGATGCGTTGCGGGGCTCCGCCCCTTCTTCAGGCCGTGTGATTGCCATGATTGAACTGGGAGAATTTATGGGCAAGAAATGGGGGGAGTGTAGTCTGGAGCCACGCCTACTCATGAGTGATTTAACCCTATGCAGGCATGAGTTAGGCTGGTAATGGATATAGCAAAGTCCCGAATAGAGCGGATGGGCCGCTGGCTTGCACTGAATACAAATGGTTAACCAAATACTTTTTACATGAACAGATGCTTATACATGGAATGGGTGGGTATAAGATAATAGTTGTAAACTATAGTTGACAACAGCATTAGTTGAAAACAGTAAAAATAATTGAAAACAGCAATACTAGGTTGGTGCCATTAAAGGGGGGGGAACCAGGTGGGGGAGGGGGGGGGAAGGGGCGTGATGGAGAAGCACTCCAAGGAGTGGGAAGGGGGAAGGGGGGGGAGAGGGGCAAGGGAATTGGGGGAGGGTATATGGAAAGGATGTGATAATGGACACCTCTTGCCATTTGTACATATTAAGCATGTTAAACATATTTTGGCACCAACAGGACATCATGAGGTATCATGGACACCAATATACATCACCCGGTGAACCTTAATCCACAGGGCTTATACTTCTGGGCAGTACAGAGTGATAATTAACCATCTGGAGCCTGTCATTTTTGGTGTGTCTGAGGCTGGTATTGACAGTATGAATTGGAAATATTATACTGCATAGTTTATGGACACCAATGACTTTGGGTGTACGAGGGGTGATGGTGGGTGAGAGGGCACAGGGTCCGGGGGCCCTTAGGCTTCTACCCCTGGACTGTGGGATATGTGGTGTTTGGTCTCATGTATGTGGGGGTGTTTATATCTGTATCAGATGTGTGTGCACTCCAGGTTACATATATGCAGTGGCCGTCTAGATGAAGACATTACTTTCAATTTCTTCATTCAACCCTCCTGGCGATAAAAGGTCTAGGTGGTAGATCCAGAACGTTTCTTGCTGGCACCGTTTTTTATAACGTTCTGCTGGAGGCAAGGTATTTGGTATAGATTCGATTATCCAGACTTTTAGCCCATCTGATGATTGATTATGATGTTTTAGAAAATGTCTGGGCACACTGTGCTTGTCTTTGCCTTCTTCTACGTATCTCCGATGTTCTCCGAACCTTTCTCGCAGGGGCCTGATGGTACACCCCACGTAGTGGAGATTACATGGGCAGGAGAGACAGTAGACCACAAACTCTGTCGAACAGTTGAAGAATTGGGAGATGGGGTAAGTCTTGCCTTTAACTGTGAACTGTTTTTGCCCATGAGTCACATGCTTACAAGTTAGGTATCGCGATTTTTTACACTGGAACATACCGATCAGTGGGATGAGGCAGTGCTGGTTTGTACCTTTTTTGGGAATTGTCTTAAGTTTGCTGGGAGCAATTTTGCTTTTGATATTCCTGGCTTTCCGGTAGGTGAAGTTACGGCGGGGGGGCAGGATGGTTTTTAAGTGTGGGTCTTTCAGTAGTATAGACCAATGTTTCTTGATGACTGCTTCCATTTTCCTGTATTGATTGTGAAACTGGGTGGTGAATCGGATGGAGTTCATGTCCTGTTTGGAACTGGCGTGGGTGTTGGTGGATGGGTGGGAGGCACATTGGAGGTGAGCTTGCTGGACCAGCTCAGGCGGAAATCCCTTTTGAATGAACTCTTCAGTCAGCGACTGGCTCAGGTGGTGATAGTCACTGTCCTCTGTGCAGTTTCTTCTCAGCCTGCAGAATTGGCTCTTGGGGATGTTCTTGATCCACCTCGGATGATGGCAACTTTGGAAGTGCAGATATGAGTTTCCTGCTGTTGGTTTTGTGTAATTTTTGGCTACTATCCTGGTTTCTTGGTGGAATAGGGTCAGATCAAGGAATGCTGTCTCATCTGGGTTGCTGGATGAGGTGAAGGATAGGCCGGAATCGTTGCTGTTACAATACTCTACAAAGCCCTGGACAGATGTTTCAGGTCCATCCCAGATGATTATGATGTCATCTATGTACCTGCCATAGAAGATTATATGTGCGGTAAACGGATTGTTGTGCCATATCCGAGTGAGTTCCCAATGGCCCATAGTCAAATTAGCGTAGCTTGGAGCAAAGTTAGCTCTCATAGCGGTGCCCATCAGCTGGAGGTAGTACTGCCCATCAAACTCAAAGTAATTATGCGTTAAGCAGAACTCCACTGCCTCCACTATAAACTTGGCTTGTTCCTGGTTGATGTTGTCTTCACTGGAAAGGAAGTGTGATATGGCTTTTATACCAATGTCATGTGGGATGGATGTATATAAAGATGGATGTATATAAAGGATGGAGTGCTTCTCCATCCCGCCCCTTTCCCCTCCCCTCCCCCACCTGGTCCCCCCCCTTTAATGGCACCAACCTAGTATTGCTGTTTTCAATTATTTTTACTGTTTTTAACTAATGCTGTTGTCAACTATAGTTTACAACTATTATCTTACACCCACCCATTCCATGTATAAGCATCTGTTCATGTAAAAAGTATTTGGTTAACCATTTGTATGCAGTGCAAGCCAGCAGCCCATCCGCTCTATTCGGGACTTTGCTATATCCATTACCAGCCTAACTCATGCCTGCATAGGGTTAAATCACTCATGAGTAGGCGTGGCTCCAGGCTACACTCCCCCCATTTCTTGCCCATAAATTCTCCCAGTTCAATCATGGCAATCACACGGCCTGAAGAAGGGGCGGAGCCCCGCAACGCATCGCCGGATCATAATCACTCCTGCTGTGCACTGGATGAGAGACCAACAGACTGCCAGGAACGATCGGATCAGAACGAACGCATCTTCCACCAGTGGCGTGAAGGAGGAGACGCCGGGAGCCATCGACGCTTCCTTCCCACAACACCACCACCAGGCAGCCCCATCCCCATCCCAGGAGTCCATCCCTCAGGACTTCCACATAGCCAGCAGTGGCTCACTACTGCAACGCTTCCCTGAACACTACCATTGTGAGTAGTTTTTATTTGTTTTAATAAACGCTGTTTTTACTAAACTATTGCACTTAGAGGCGCACTTTTTCTTCTCTTCATTATTAGAATTTCAACTGCCTTTAGCTAAAGTTGTGAAAATCCAAGCCACTATCTCCTGGATGATAAGGCGCAAAAAAGTTTTGGTAAAAGAACTACAATCACTACTAGGGCTATTAGCATTTGCGACCAGAATTATGCTGGTGGGCAGGATATTCTCGAGGCGATTATATTTATCCATGGCTGGTCTCAAATCTCCATTCGCACACATCAGATTAACAACCGAGCTTAGGGAAGTCCTTATGGTATGGATGAAATTCTTTGACATATACAATGGGCATTCATTCTTTCAGGAAGAATTTGTATTTTCATCAGACCTTGAATTATTTACTGACGCAGCAGGGTCTTGCGGTTTCTCAGCAATTTGGAAAACCCATTGGTGCTGTGGTAGATGGCCAGACAGATGGATCCAAATAAAAGCCACAAAGAGTATAGTACTATTTGAATTGTTTCCCCTAGTGGTAGCCTTGGAAATCTGGGGGGAGCAGTTTAGCAATAAAAGAATAGTAATTAACTCAGACAATAAGGGAGTAATTTACGCGGTTAACTGCTTATCGAAAAAATCCTTTTTTGTAATAAAATTTCTGAGGTATTTGGTATTCTTATGTTTACGTTATAACATCTGGTTAAAACCAAAACATGTTCCAGGAAAAGATAATCAAATTGCGGATGCCTTATCTCAGTTACAGATAAACAAATTTCGTCAACTGCAGCCCAATGCGGACAAGGAGGGTCAACTGTGTCCCGAACATTTATGGAGCCTAATTTAGAAATTTTGATGAAATCAATCAAGCATTCATTGGCTGATAGTACATGGGCTGAATATTCAGCTGCATGGCATAGATGGATTAAATTTAATGAGGAACATGGTCTGCAGTTTAATTCACCTTCAGAAAGGAACATTCAAATATTTCTATGTATCTTAATGCAGAAGGAATTATCTTATAGCCAAATTGCAAAAATATTGGCATGAGTGTCATTCTTTTTCAAGTTGCAGGGTTCCCCTCCTTGCACAAATTATTTCTCTATACAACAGGCACATAAAGGTTATAAGAAAAATAAGTCTTTCCCAGATTCTAGAAGGCCCATCACTATTCCTCTGTTAAAAGAAATTTGTAGAATTACCAAATTGGTTTGTTTCTCTGAATTTGAGTCATTATTATTTACGGACGCTTTTGTGTTGCCATTTTTTGGTGCTATGAGAATGTCGGAATTGTTGCCCAATAACAAAACGTCAAGGTTGGGTTTGCAAAGACAACATGTGCAAGTAGGCAAAACTGGATTGAAACTATTTATTGTGGGTTCTAAAACAGACAAAGCAGGCAAAGGGGTGTGGATTCAGCTATATGGTTGTGGAGACAAGGATATTTGTCCACAGGTTGCAGTGAACAAATATCTGGCAATTAGACCCGAGGGTAAGTTACATTTTTTGATCCATGTAGATATGGTCCCCCCCCCCTCACCAGATTCCATTTCAACATGGTGCTTAAGAAATGCTTGTTTAAACTGGGTTTACTATTATTTAATTTTACATCTCATTCATTTAGGATCGGCGCAGCGACTGAGGCTGCAAATATGGGCCTAGAGGAAGGAACAATAAAAAAATTGGGAAGATGGGAATCACATAGATTTCAGATTTATGTAAGACCTGATCTCTCTCTTTAATTTCTCTTTAGGTGTTAGAAGATATATTTGGATACTGGGCCACTTGTTTATATTTTGGGCTAATAAAAGAGCCAGAAAACGTTGCTATTCAACAAATCTATCGATGGAGGCTGGAAAATTTCAAGTGCTTTGGAAAGGAATACGGGGTCTACAATGGTCTAATTTAAATTTTTATCTTTACAGATTTTTGGATACGTGGCCAGTTCCTGATATACTGATAGTTCATCTGGGGGGTAATGATGTGGGAAAATTAAAAACCCTGGATCTGATGTTTGCAATGAAGCGTGATCTACACAGATTTAAATTATTATCCCCGAATACCAAAATAGTTTTTCAGAAATTGTACCAAGACTCTTATAGCTGCAGGATGTTCAGAAAAAAAATCTAGAAAAGATTAGGCATCGTATAAATAGATCAATGGAAAAATTCATGCCGATGATCGGGGGATTGTCTTACAGACATAGGGACCTGGAAGGAGGTTTTGAGGGCTTATATAGAGCAGACGGAGTTCATCTATCAGAGATAGGTTTAGATATCTTTAACGTGGGTTTACAAAATTGCATAGAATTGGCCGTGGTGGTGGGGTAGGCCGGCCTTGATATCTCAAGTCCGGCAGGTGGGGACTTGTGTTTAATGATATTTTGTTTGTTCGAGTCCTTTAATGACTGAGCTGTTGGTGATTATTATTTTCAAGTGAAAACATTTTATGAATTAAGAAAATTGATGAAAGCAATGTGATGTTAATTATATTACACCAATAAATGTGCCGCGACCAATTGAATGCCAAATAAATAGTTGTGTAGGGGCGTGGCCAAGATGGCGGACCGAGCGGACGTGCTGAAACGAGCTCCGCAGCCTTCTGACCTTTTATCCGTTTCTAA
This sequence comes from Glandirana rugosa, assembly GCA_018402905.1. Lineage (NCBI taxonomy): Eukaryota > Metazoa > Chordata > Amphibia > Anura > Ranidae > Glandirana > Glandirana rugosa. The sequence goes on along the minus strand of BLSH010233823.1, from coordinate 475,828 downwards.
AGGGACTTTCCTGGGGTCACTGGCACCCCGATACTTGCTGTATGAGTAAGGGCAGCTCCGGGCCCCGGCGCAGGAGAAATAAGGCCGGGAGGTCTCCACTGCAGCGTTCGGTGCAGCAGGCTCCACGAACCCGCTCCGGCATGGCGTCGCAGTTGGCCCTGGAAAACCCTGATAACAGGGAGGAGGATCGCTTTGCAGCCCTTACGCAGGCCATTACTGGCTGTCAGGCCACCATCACCTCATGCCAGACTGCGCTGACTGAAAAAATAGATCATCTGCAGGCCGATGTGGGACTTCTGAGGCGGGACATGGACAAGGTCCGTGACCGCATGCGGGAGGCTGAGCGCCGGGTTGGAGGCGCCGAGGATTCTCTCCGGGAGCATGATACTGCCATAAGGACACTTCAAGTCAAGGTGAGGGCCCTGGAGTCCAGAGCCGAGGATGGCGAAAATCGCAGTCGCAGAAACAATCTGAGAATGGTGGGGCTGCCTGAGGGAGTGGAGGGGCAGGACCCTACCACCTTCACTGAACGCATGTTGCGCACCCTGCTCCCTCAGGCGCCATTTTCGGCGCACTTTGTGGTGGAGAGGGCACACAGGGTCCCCTCGGCCCACGGCCCGCAGGGGAGCCCTCCACGCACTTTCATATTTCGCCTGTTGAACTTCCGGGACCGGGATCTGGCGCTTAGAGAGGCGAGGAAGATTGAGGAGCTCCGGTTTGAGAATGCCAAATTGATGCTCTTCCCCGACTATTCGGTCGAGACGCAGCGCCTCCGCAGGACCTTCGATCAAGTAAAGGCCCAACTGCGTACCCGTGGAATTAAGTACAGCATGTTATTCCCTGCCCGTCTGCGTGTGGTGGATGGGGAGTCAACCCCTGTTCTTCACGGCCCCAGAGGATGCATCCCACTGGCTGGACACACTGCCCAACAACAGATGAGTATCGGGGCTCTTCTCTCCCTTGCTCTTTTATTTGCTCCTGACTGTTGTCCTTGCCCTCACTGGATCCCTTGCTGGGGTGCTGCCCCTCCTGCCTCCCCCTGTGGGGGCCGGATGAGTCCCCCCATCCATCCTTTTTTGACCCGGCTGGATCCTGGTGGGGACCAGGCCTGTTGTGAGGCGAGGCCTTTCTTCTTCTGCCACCCTCAGAGCCTCTACAGTGACATTGAAGCTCCCCTGATCCCACTGTTGGCATTATGTCCTCAATTGGGCAGCACACCCTGAGTGGTGTTCTTGGGACATGATCCGGGACACATGGAGGTACTATGCCCATTTTAAATGGTTTCTGGAAGACCCGATGGGTCAGAATCCTACAGTTCTTGAAGCCATGCCCTCTTGGAGACACTGTGTGCTCGGGGCCCACCCTGGGTATCCCCCCTTCTTTTTCCGTTTCTCTTTTTGGGCTGCCCTGTCTGCTCTCCTGGAAAGGCCTAAGGCCTCCCCTTATGTTTATGTTCCAATTTGCTCTATCTTTGTTGAAAGAACTTTTAATATATAAGAATGTGCCCCTAGCTTGCTAGGTGATTCCTTAAGTCAATATAAGATTGAGATTTTACTAAATGTCCCTGCTCTGTATCGCGTTGCCCGGGTCCGAGGTTGTGGGTGGCTCTGGCAATGTGATACAGGGGTCTGTACGTCTGCTAGCCTTTCCGCTAGCCCCATAGGTATAAGGCCTATTTTATGTAAATATGTATGGGTTACTTAGTTCATGGGTAAAGCACTCCAAAGTTTTTGAGGTGGATGTGCGGGGTGGGTTGGGGTGGGGAATGTGGGTTCGTTTTGTTTATGTTACTAATGTTTTTTTTCAATGCAGTGGACTATCTAGTGGGTGGTACAGAGGTGTCACCGGGGCATCTGCTGTTGGTGAAGTGGGGGCGGTGGGAGGGAGCGGCGGCCCTCCCCCTCTGGGTCAGCAACATTCGCATTCCTAGGAGATGTTAGTTGATACTTGGTTACAATGGCTCCCCTGAATATCATCTCCTGGAATGTCAGGGGACTTAACGATAGGACCAAACGCTCATCAATTTTTGCATGCCTCAAGAAATTTAGACCCCAGCTGTGTATCCTTCAGGAGACCCATCTGGTGGGCGGCAAAATCCTGGGTCTAAAGAAGCCCTGGGTGGGCCATCATTACCACGCCACCTACTCTAACTATGCGAGGGGGGTCAGTGTGTTAGTTCACAAGTCTCTGAACTTTGAGTTGTTGCGGGTGAAGACTGACCCGGGGGGGGAGGTACGTTGCGCTACATGTAATCATTGATATGATAGAAATGCTCATAGTTGGTGTCTACTTTCCCCCACCTGCTTCGAAAGCTGATCTGAACCTCTTGACTAACCTCCTCTCTGATTTTCACACGGATAATGTTCTTATTATGGGGGACTTCAATATGCTCCCGAGCCCTGCTTTAGATAGGCTGCCTCCTGGAGCTCCCGCGGACTCGGCTCTGTCGCGGTGGGCTCTTCTTTATGGGCTGACAGACGTGTGGAGATGGAAACATCCGGACACGAAAGCCTACTCATGTCACTCGGCCTCCCACGCCACAATGTCACGCATAGACCTGGGGTATGCTAGTGTGGGTCTTCTCTCTAGAGTACGAGAGATTTCCATGCTCCCACATGGTATCTCCGATCATGCTCCCCTGATGTGCAGTCTCCGGACTGAGACGCCCCCCTCGGACAGACTCTGGCGGTTGTCCCGGTACTGGATAACCGACCCCACAACTAAGTTTGAAATGGCTGGCCATATCTCGAGGTACTGGACTGCTGACTCTGGCTCGGTGGGGGTGGCCGTGGTCTGGGACGCCTTTAAGGCGACCATAAGGGGATGCTATCAATTCACTATCTCTCGGGCCCGACGGGATGCAGCATCTACAATAGAGGAGGCAGAGGCCAGGGCATCTGCCCTTGAAGACCGATATATACTCATCAATAATCCCATTACCCATATCGATATGCAGGCAGCATATCGTGAGGTGGCGCTGCTTCGGGTTACTAAGGCCAAAAAACATCACTTGTCCCAGACCCAACGCATTTTCGAGCAGGGGGAGAAGAATGGGAGGCTTCTGGCATGGCTGGCCAGGGAACAGCAACCCCTGACTACCATAGCCCGGATTAGAGCCGCAGACGGTACTCTGACTAAGGACCTGGTGGGTATTAATAACCGATTCGCCGAATACTATAAGACTCTGTATTCCTCAAGAACGGCATATACGGCTGACGAGCTTAGCTCATATCTGTCCCAGATTACTCTCCCTACCCTTACGTTGGCTATGCGTACTCGGCTTGACAGCCCTATTACGCAAGAGGAGGTCCAGAAAGCTTTATATTCCATGCAGGCTGGGAAGACCCCGGGGGTAGACGGCTTTCCATCCGAATTCTATAAACAATACGGGGAACACCTGGGCCCCGCCTGCATGATACCCTTCTCCGGTCTCTGGAGGCTGGTTCACTCCCAGACTCAATGGCGAAGGCTATCATAGTGGTGATTCCTAAACCTGGGAAAGACCCAGAGGAATGTGGCTTGTACAGGCCCATATCGCTGCTCAATGTTGATGCTAAAATATTGGCCAAAGTCCTAGCAGTCAGAATAAATGAGGTCATACATACCTTGATCGAGGGTGACCAAACGGGGTTTATGCCTGCTAAGGGTACAGATATAAATCTCCGCCGGCTCTTCGCGGTTCTGGCTTCGGATGGATCACTACAGGACCTCGACGCAGTGGCCTCCCTGGACGCCGAAAAGGCGCTTGACTCGGTAGAGTGGCTATATCTTTGGGAGGTCCTGCGTCGCTTCGGTTTTGGACCCAGATTTATCTCTTGGGTGCAGGCCCTGTATGGATCTCCGAGGGCCAGGATCCGTACCGTCTCGATTATATCCCCGCCCTTCCTGTTACACCGTGGCACGAGACAAGGGTGTCCCCTGTCACCAGCCCTTTTTGCCCTGGCAATTGAGCCAATGGCGGTGGCCCTGCGGGACTCTTCGGAGGTGACTGGCATCCGCATCGGTCAAGTTACTGAAAAAATTTTGTTATACGCGGATGATACCCGGTTATACTTGAGGAATGCCCCTATATCCCTACCAGCAGCTTTATCACTTATAAACAAATTCGGAAAGTATTCAGGTATACGTATAAATTGGGATAAATCAGTCCTTTTCCCACTCTGCTCGGAACAAGCATTAAACTCCCTGGCCACGCCACTGCGGAAAGTCACACAATTCAAATACTTGGGAATACAGATTCATAGAGATCTAGCACAGTTTATCCCCCTAAACTTAACTCCGGTGATCTCCCTCCTGACTCGAAAGTGTGCCGTCTGGAGACTGCTGCCCCTCACCCTGATTGGGGAATGAATCTCATTAAGATGTCGGTGCTTCCCAAATTCACCTATCTCTTTAGGCAGACTCCTGTCCCCATACCAACCTCTTTCTTTAAAAAATTGGACAGTATTCTCATTACATTCCTATGGAATGGGGGGACACCGAGACTGGCTAAGGCTACGCTACAGCTACCGGTTACTATGGGGGGCCTTGCCCTCCCAAATTTCATTAAGTATTACTGGTCAGCCGTCCTTGTGACGGTCAAATGGTGGCTGTCTGCGACCCCGGCCAACCCAGCCTCGACGCTTGAAGCTTCGAGGTTGGGGTCCTATGCGGAATTGAGGAACTTGGTACACAGGGGACCCCGCTCTAACCCCCAAATTACGGTTCCCATGAAAACCACTCTTCGGGTGTGGGACACGGCGCGCTCCAGGCTGAATGATGGGAGTGGCTGGTCCCCGACTACACCATTGTGGGGTAACCCCAGACTTCCTCACTTTCGTTCCATCCCTGACCCAGTGGCCTGGGCACGCTCTGGCATTACCTCGCTGAGCGATGTGATCAGGGGTGATGCCCTATGCACCTTTGACGACCTTAAAAATGAGTACCACCTACCTAACCATATGTATTTTAGATACCTCCAACTATGCCACGCATATAGGGGACAATTTACAACAGCCCCGCTTTTGGAGACCAGTGTGATTGAGGACCTCCTGAGGGATCCTGGAGGCATAAAGACCCTTTCTAACCTCTATGCCACCCTGGCGGGTCTGGACGCCTCTAGGGTCTCAAGGTTTTATGACAGATGGTGGGAGGACATACCCACCTTAACGGAGGATGAATGGGGGGAGGGGGTCCAACAATTTTTACCGTTGATGATCTCAGCACGGGACAGGTTTACTCAAATTAAGTTCCTACATAGAATATACTACACCCACCAGCGACTTGCCGGGATATACCCCGGTTTGAGCCCGCTCTGCCGCAGGTGTGGTTCTGAGGAGGGAACCTTTTTCCACGTAGTCTGGACCTGCTCGGAAATTCAAACGTTTTGGAGTGAGGTTCTATACGACATTAATAAGATAGGTGAGCTTCAGGTCCCTCGCGACCCACGGTGTTTGCTCCTGGGCATGTGTGAGGAGCTTGATGCTCCAAAGGCCAAGAAACTCTTTGTATTCTGCGCTGCCTTTTATGCGAGGAAAGCGATCCTCCTGCAGTGGATTAAGGCCCCCCCTCCGACAGTGGGACAGTGGAGGAATCTAATTAACTTGGCCCTGCCCCTATACAAATTGACCTATGGGGGTCGTAACTGCCCGAAAAAATTTGAGAAGGTGTGGGCAGCCTGGGTCCGAGAGGGGCAGCTGGCGCTGGAGTAGGGCTCGAGGGCTAGCGTATACTGGTGGCTAAATATAAATTTATAAGTAACGTAATTTAGACATGAGGATGCAGCAAGTCCAGGTATATGTCGTTCATCTCCTTTCTAAGTCGCAATCCTGATATAATGGCTCCTGTAATGTGTGAATAACCGCATACTCACCCTGACTAGACATTGTGACTCACCTGTACCTGTTGTGATTGTACCACTGCCATTTTTTGTATTGTGTTAAAAAATTGAATAAACTTTATGTTAAAAATAAATAAATAGTTGTGTGAGTGTATTTATTTATTTAGTAAGGTTTATTGGTTGGTATTAGGGGAAGGGATGGTGCGGCCTACATTCCCATGGACTGAAAGGGCTTATATATATGAGCCCGCCAGCATGGGCATGTGAGCGCCCCCTTCCTGTTTAAAAATATTAAAATAAAAATAATAATAATAATAATAATATACATTTATGGTGTTCATGTGACATTTTAAGGAGAACTTTTGAATGTTACATGTCTGCCTTAGAAAGTAAAAAAAAAAAAAAAAAAGGGGCTCAGTATATAAAGCCCCTTCCCGCTCAAGTTTGCGCCAATCAGTCAGAGTGCAGCAGGGAGCTCCCACCCTCCCCACCCCCTTTTTTCGTCACGGGCACATTATGTGGTAAGTCACCCTTTAGATTTGAAGGGGGCACTTGTGTTTAATGATATTTTGTTTGCTCGAGTCCTTTAATGACTGAGCTGTTGGTGATTATTATTTTCAAGTGAAAAAATGTTATGAATTAATAAAATTGATGAAAGTAATGTGATGTTAATTATATTACACCAATAAATGTGCCGCGGCCAATTGAATGCCAAATAAATAGTTGTGTGAGTGTATTAATTTAATTAGTAAGGTTTATTGGTTGGTATTTGGGGAAGGGATGGTGCGGCCTACATTCCCAAGATATTTTGGACAATTTCATGCTCCCAAATTAGTAGGGACAGTTTGGCCCCTTCCTGTTTTAACATGACTGTGCACCAGTGCACAAAGCAAGGTTCATAAAGACATGGATTAGCAAGTTTTGGGTGGAGGAATTTGACTGGCCTGCACAGAGTCCTGACCTCAACCCGATAGAACACCTTTGGGATGAATTAGAGCGAAGACTGCGAGCCAGGCCTTCTTGTCCACATCAGTGCCTGACCTCACAAATGCGCTTCTGGAAGAATGGTCAAACATTCCCATAGACACACTCCTAGACCTTGTGGACAGCCTTCCCAGAAGAGTGTAAGCTGTTATAGCTGCAAAGGGTGGGCCAACTCAATATTGAACCCTACGGACTAAGACTGGGATGTCCTTAAAGTTCATGTACGTGTAAAGGCAGGTGTCCCAATACTTTTGATAATATAGTGTATATTATTAATTATTTAAGTCTATTTACAGGCTTTGACAGGCTGCCTGATCACTGCACCTGTCCTTCCCAGGATCACTAAAACACCAGGAGGGACCCAATGCTCTTAGATGGCCTCATGTGCAAGGGGTCTAAGAAGCCAGGGGCTGACTCATCCCAATGGGCTCCACCACGACCTCTAAATGCTTTGGTACTTTCTGAGTTACTGTCTGAGAAAATGTATACAGGGCAGGAAGTCTGACTTAACTGACTGCACACTTGGTCTAGGAGAGTGAAGCCAGCAATAGCCAGGTATTAACAATTTTAGAAGAAGGTTAACAATGACAGACAATGTATTTTTAATATACTAGACCAGTGTTTCTGAACCTTTTTTAAGTCAAGACACCCATTAAATGTACGCACTCTTGAGACGCCCATTGTAAAATGTAACAAAGGAAACTAAGTTTTACATAATGTAACAGCATCCAGACACATATGACCCTCTACGTTAGAGGTGATTAATTCTTACAAAGTAAAAGTACCTTTACACACTGGTACTGACTAGTATTCCAATGTTTCTCTTCTCCCTCAGGTTCTCTGGCTCACTCAGCTAATGTGACCCCAGTGCTGACGCAGAGGGGCAGGGGAGGAGCAAGCAAAGACGCTATGCAGGCGCCTAATGTCCTCTTCATCAACCAATGATGTCAATTAAGGTTGTAATAGTGCACAATGAAAACATGTGACTTTGTGCAACTAATAGTCAGGCTTGATCCACCCACAGGCTTGTAAACAATTTTTGGGCAATTTTTAGGCATTTTGCCAAGGCATCCCTGAAGAAACCTGAAGGTGGCCTGGTTGAAAAACCCATAACCCTTGACCCATTGAGGGGAATAAAGAAAGGATGTCAGACACTCCCATTATAATTCAGTTGACTTGCTGCACAGAAATTGTTGGTGCAGAAAGGTACATGAATCTGTTGGTGCCCGGCGCTGAGGTTGGAGTGTCCATACTGGCCATCACACTGACAAGTGGATGGTTGAGGAGTTTCGTAGTGCAGTGGGTACAGCCTGCTGAGGAACTGAGAGACTATTTTTCCATTAGGTCCACCCTGCTGTTAATTTATATCTCACTGCAATGGGTGAATCCATAGTTGCTGTCAATCAAATGTAAGGTAGTCAAATGGCAAACTAGTCTCTCAGTTCCCATTCAACCAGTGACTCAAGTCATTTCCCAAATCTGAGCATTGCCAAATTTGGGAAATTACATCATCACTATCCAGAAAACCTTTGTTTACATTTAGCTTTCAGCCTGGGAATCTCCCAACTAACAGGTAAATGGGACCGGGGATCACGTTCTTGACAGCTTCACAGACATGTCCCATCCTGAGTGCTGGCATACCTATGTATGCCAGCTCAGAGCTGGTCTTAATTACCTTCCTAATCGGTGAAGTGGCTGTAATTCTTTAAGAATATGTTGCTGTCATAACGACAGGCTTTTAAATTGTCGGTAGTTAGAATTACTTGAATTTGGCACGAGACAGTAATGTGACTGAAACTAGAGCAAATGCTTGTCTGAATTACGTGCAGGGAGTTCTAAAGGGTACTACCAGCAGAAAGGTGTTGTTAGAGCTTTATTGAATTCCCCAAATTATTTAACGCTTAGGTCAACACTACCATCATAATATTTAATACAAATTATAGTCAGATGTGAATCTTATTACAAGTTTTCTCCATTAATAACTGGTCCCTGCAGACTGCCAAGGCATAGGTCGTTAGTCTTTCTTTCCATATTTTGAGTCTTTAGTAATACTGAATTAGGCTCCATGTACACTAGCGTTTTATTAGGCTAAAAAAAAATGCTGCAAAAAACGCTGGATAAAAAACGCTGGTAGTAGCATTTTAATATAATTTAGGAGCATTGCTGTTCTTTTAACATTTCCATTAAAAAAAAAAAAGCTTGAAAACACTATTAGTAGCATTTAGGAGTGTTTCTGCTGAAAAAAAATGCTCCAAGAGACTCTACAAAAAAAAAAAATTCTGCTCCTAGACGCTGAAGCTCAAAAAACGCCTACTAAAAGTAGTGTGCATGGACACATATGGTAACACTATTTAGCTTCTAGGAGCAGAAAAAAATTTGATAATAACAGCTTCTAGGAGCTTAAAAAAACACTAGTGTTCTCCAAATGGAGCCTTACTGTAAATTATCTAAATTTACAGTTCAGCTATCACAATTGTAAATTGAAGTCTGTCCCAATGCATTCACTGTGATTAAACACATTTTTCAAACAATATTGCAACAACCTAATAAGGGCAAAATGCCATCCTGATGAAATAGCATTTTGTTCCTAAAAATCATTAAATATTAATGCTTTACCTGAGTTAATAACTCATTACAAAGGATATGGAGCAGTACTAAATTAATCAATAAAGGTTGCAGCTTAACTCTCCAAGGATTAGGCATCATCAAAACAGGATTAAATGCTCAAGTCTTTCATTATGCCTAGGATAATTAGTCATTTTCTTGAGAGCAAATTAAACAGTTTGTAAATAATGAAACTCTCCAGATAATTAACAAGCCATAACCTGAAGGAGCAACAACTCTTCTCATTCCATAGTGAAATATTCATGTTTATCACCTCAAATGTAGTCAATTACTAATTCCAGCCCACATCATGTATATAAAACAGTTGGTTGTATTTTCAACTATTACCCCCAAAAACTCAACTTGGGTTTAAAAATGAAAATATAATATCTTCATATGAGACTGTACAGGTTACTCCTGTTGCAGAGTAGAAAGCCACACTTGATGCCACTTTCGGCAAAACAGAAGACCCACTTTTTATTGTGTTGATCGACAAGGCTTCATTTGAAAGTTCCATGGAAATAAACGGTATTAATTTAAGAAATATAACTCAAAGTTAGAAAGTCTGGGACCACAGAGAGAGTACATTTTGTTGTTTGTATGGTTGGAAAAGTTCTGACCATTTTAAATAAGATCTGCCACAAATCTAAGTAAAACTTTCAAATACTAGCTGATGGCTGGAATAAAAAAGTACAAATATGCCTGTCTTTGGGGCAAAAAGGGACAAATGTGAGATTTACATTTTACTTTCAGAAAATTTTCATATCTATTTATTTTTTACTTATTTTACTTAATCCAAATACATGCTACCTCCTAGTCCCAGAATAGGAAATACAGAGTTCAGCATTAAGGGACGTCAGCCTTTATCTTTTTGATGCGGTAGGGGATAATAGACATTATCAAAAGTGTCTAAACACAAGAACAAAAATGTAATATATTGAAACTTACCAGTCCTTAGGGCTCATTAACCAGCATGTTTGCAGGCGCAAAAGTTCTCTAGCCTAACATTCCCGGAATTTCCCCACACCTGGGGAGCTGCGCGCGCGGGGGGGGCGCATACAGCTGGCCATAGAAATTAATGGCTGTATATGTTTGCACCTGCATGTGTGCAGGGTTCATGTTCACGAGGTTCGTGTTTAGGGAATATGTCGTACGCACATGAGCAGATAAATGCTTAATGCTGATGCAAAAGGGCATTTGCGTTTACATATGTACAAGCTTGTACAGTCATTTACTTCTATGGCTGACTGTATGCACCACCTGCGGCTCCTTGGGCATGGAAAACCACTGGGAATTTTACACTAGAGGACATTTCACCTGCAACCATTCTTGTGGCATGAGCCCCTAGATGTGGTGGCTGCATTAGTGTGCAGTGCCTTGAAAAAGTATTCATACCCTTTGACATTTTCCACATTTTGTCATGTTACAACCAAAAACATAAATGTATTTTATTGGGATTTTATGTGATAGACCAACACAAAGTGGTACATCATTGTGAAGTGGAAGGAAAATGATAAATGGTTTTCAAAATGTTTTACAAATAAATATGTGAAAAGTGTGGTGTGCATTTGTATTCAACCCCCGAGTCAATATTTGTAGAACCACCTTTCACTGCAATTACAGCTGCAAGTCTTTTTGGGGATGTCTCTACCAGCTTTGCACATCTAGAGAGGGACATTTTTGCCCATTCTTCTTTGCAAAATAGCTCAAGCTCTGTCAGATTTAATGGAGAGCTTCTCTGAACAGCAATTTTCAAGTCTTGCCACAGATTCTCAATTGGATTTAGGTCTGGACTTTGACTGGGCCATTCGAACACATGAATATGCTTTGATCTAAACAATCCCATTGTAGCTCTGGCTGTATGTTTAGGGCCACTGTCCCGCTGGAAGGTGAACCTCCCAGTCTCAAGTCTTTTGCAGGCTCTAACAGGTTTTCTTCTAAGATTGCCCTGCATTTGGCTCCATCCATCTTCCCATCAACTCTGACCAGCTTCCCTGTCCCTGCTCTCTGCATCTCCGCAACATGATGCTGCCACCACCATGTTTCAAGGTGGGTATGGTGTGTTCAGGGTGATGTACAGTGTTTGTTTTCTGCCACACACAGCATTTTGCTTTTAGGCCAAAAAGTTCAATTTTGGGCTCATCTGACCAGTGCACCTTCTTCCACATGTTTGCTGTGTCCCTTACATGGCTTCTCACAAACTGCAAATGGGACTTCTTATGGCTTTCTTTCACCAATGGCTTTCTTCTTGCCACTCTTCCATAAAGGCCAGATTTGTGGAGTGCACGACTAATAGCTATCCTGTGGTTAGATTCTCCCACATGAGCTGTGGATCTCTGCAGCTCCTCCAGAGTTACCATGGACCTCTTGGCTGCTTCTCTGATTAATGCTCTCCTTGCCTGACCTGTCAGTTTAGGTGGACAGCCATATCTTGGTAGGTTTGCAGTTGTACCTTACTCTTACCATTTTCGGATGATGGATTAAACAGTGCTCCTTGAGATGTTCAAAGCTTGGGATTTTTTTTTTATAACCTAACCCTGCTTTAAACTTCTCCACAACTTTATCCCTGACCTGTCTGGTGTGTTCCTTGGCCTTCATGATGCTGTTTGTTCACTAAGGATCTCTAACAAACCTCTGTGGGCTTCACAGAACAGCTGTATTTATACTGATATTAAATTACACACAGGTGTACTCTATTTACAAATTAGGTGACATCTGAAGGCAATTGGTTCCATTAGATTTTAGTTAGGGGTATCAGAGAGAAGGTGGCTGAATAAAAAATAAAAATGCACGCCACACTTTTCACATGTATATTTCTAAAAAAATTTGAAAACCATTCATCATTTTCCTTCCACTTCACAATTATGTGCCACTTTGTGTTGGTCTATCACATAAAATCCAAATAAAATACATTTACATTTTTAGTTGTAACACGACAAAGTGTGGAAAATTTTAGCGATCGTGCGAGCGAAAGGGGCAGGTTTGTTTGCCGCCCCCCCCAAAATATTGAGCACCAGCTGCCACTGTATATAACTATATAGATCAGACCAAAATGATGGACAAATGAGAAGGAAAGCAGGACAGATTAGGGATTACAAATTAGGGACGGTCCCTCAAAATCATGGACAATTGGGAGCTATGGTTCAGTAAATACTTTTCTTACATGTTTGTTAGAATATCTTCCAAGGGCAGACATCTAATGTCTGATCCGCAATGGTCCCTATAAGCATTCTTTGCGGTTTGTGTTGTATAAACAGAAAAAGAGGTGATAGATTAATGCCTAGGTTTGTAAAACATAAGCTGTAATGATATCTTAAATCTTTAGTGCTGTGTTTATGTACCATATTATTCTATTTATTGTACAAAATAGCAAAACCAAAAATTGCACAAAATGAACAAGTGAGTAATATTTCACACTAAAATAAATGAAAGTTGAAAAGCAAGCAGATATAAAAATATAATTTAAACCTGTTTATGTTCATAATAATTAATTCACACCTTCATATCAGCAATCTGTTCTTTAGCATTCCACGGTACAGTTCCTGCTGGCAAGAAAACAATAACTGGTGTTCTGTTTTAGAACAAGGAGCATGTAGCTGACACTAATAATTGGAAATTGATTAGCACAATTCACAATCATGTGATCACAATGACACCCAGTCATCCTAATCATCTTGGTTTGCCCACAAAAAAAACTTGGCTTCTGCTGACACAGTGCTTAACAGAGTTGAGGGATGAACAAGAGATTTCATTTACCCTGAAATTCCGCCAAAGTTTGGTAGAATTCAGTAAATTTCACCATTTTGCTGAAATGCTTTGGAGTAATTGGGAAAAGCAAAATTAGGGAAAATAAATTAAAATAAAAAAAAATGGCAAGGGGGGGGGGGTGGATGTGGAGTAGGAGCCTAGAGGTTGACTAGGCCGCGACCGTGGCAGTGTAGGTGGAAGTGGCGGTGGTCGAGGAGGAGGTAGCCAACACTGTTTTTTTTTTTCTTGTTTGTTTATAATTGGGGTAGCCCCCAAAATATTCAAAAGAACAAGTATATGAATGGCTGTGTGAGTCCGGTCTAAATGTTTATTCTGCACAAGGTACAGACAAGTCTTGTGGGATCCATGCCTGGTTCATTTTAATAAAGGTTAGCTTGTCCACGTTGGCTGTGAACAGGCGGCTGCGCTTGTCTGTGATAACGCCCCCTGCCTTGCTAAAAACACGTTCAGGCAATACACTGGCTGCAGGGCAGGCCAGCACCTCCAAGGCATAAAGGGCAAGCTCAGGCCATGTGACTAATATGGAGACCCAGAAGTTGAATGGGGCAGACCCATCAGTCAGTACGTGTAGGCGTGTGCACACATACTCTTGCACCATGTTACTGAAATGCTGCCTCCTGCTAAGACATTGTCTATCGGCTGGTGGTGCTGTTTGTTGTGGCGGGCTGCTGACAAAGTTTTGCCACATTTCGGCCACGCTAACCCTGCCTTCTGAGGTGTTGGCGGTGGCACAGTTGTGTTGGTGGCCTCTTCCTCCTCCTCTGCCTTCGCCTTGTGCTTCCAATGAGCCCCCGGTGTCATTTGGGAATGCCCTCAGCAGCGCCTCTACCAGTGTGCGTTTGTAGTCGCGCATCTTCCTCTCACGCTCCAGTGAGGGAATTAAGGACGGCACGTTGTCCTTGTAACGGGGATCCAGCAGGGTGGCCACCCAGTAATCAGAAGAAGTTACAGAGTGGGCAACTCGGCTGTCGTTGCGCAGGCACTGCAGCATGTAGTCGGACATGTGTGCCAGGCTGCCCAGAGGCAAAGACAAGCTGTCCTCTGTAGGAGGTATATCATCTGTGTCCTCTGTATCCCCCCAGTCATGCTCCAGTGATGCCCATGAGCTGCATTGGGTGCCACCCTGCTGCGATTCCTCCTCCTCATCATCTTCCTCGTCCTCCAGAACTGTGCCCTGGCTTGAATATTTTTGACCTGGTCTATGCTGGTGCAGGAACCCACCCTCCGAGCCACTTGCGAATGACTGGCCTGATAACCATGGAAATGAACCCTCTTCCTCCTGTGCCACATCCTGTTCCATCATGGCCCAAAGTGTTTTTTCAAGGAGACATAGAAGTGGGATAGTAACGCTGAGAACAGCGTCATCGGCACTGGCCATGTTGGTGGAGCACTCAAAACACCGCAATCCGCTACACAGGTCTCGCTTGGAGGCCCACTCATTGGTGGTGAAGTGTTGCTGTTCCGCAGAGCGACTGACCCGTGCATGCTGCGGCTGAAACTCCACTATTGCCTGCTGCTGCTCGCACAGTCTCCCCAGCATGTGCAAGCTGGAATTCCACCTTGTGGGCATGTCGCATATGAGGTGGTGAGTGGGAAGGCCGAAGTTCCACTGTAGCGCAGACAGGCAAGCAGCAGCAGGGTGAGAACGCCGAAAGTGCGCACAGACGGCCCGCACTTTATGCAGCAGCTCTGACATATCTGGGTAGTTTTTTAGAAAATTCTGTACCACCAAATTCAGCACATGCGCCAGGCAAGGGATGTGTGTCAAACCTGCTCGGCCCAGAGCCGCTACGAGATTTCGGCCATTGTCGCACACCACCAGGCCGGGCTTGAGACTCAGTGGCAACAACCACTCATTGATCTGTTGTTCAATGCCCGTCCACAGCTCCTGTGCAGTGTGGGGTTTATCCCCCAAACATATCAGTTTTAAAACAGCCTGCTGTCGTTTCCCCCTGGATGTGCTGAAGTTGGTGGTGAAGGTGTTACGCTGAGCGGATGAGTAGGTGGTCGAGGAGGAGGCAACAGGAGGCAAAGAGAAATGCCCTGCAATCCTCGGTGGTGGAAGGACATGCGCCAAATGGCTAGCCAGCTCAGGCCCACCCGCCACTACATTTGCCCAGTGTGCAGTTAGCGAAATATAGCGTCCCTGCCCGTGCTTACTGGTCCATGTATCAGTAGTTATGTGGACCTTACCACAGATGGCGTTGCGCAGTGCACACTTGATCTTGTCCCCGACTTGTTTGTGCAGGGAAGGGATGGCTCGCCTGGAAAAGTAGTGGCGGCTGGGAACCACGTACTGTGGGACAGCCACTGCCATCAGGTTTTTAAAACTGTCCGTGTCCACCAGATGGAATGACAGCATTTCAAAGGCCAGGAATTTTGAAATGTTGGCATTTAGGGCAAGGGATCGCGGGTGGGTGGGGGGGTACTTCCTCTTTCTCTCCAGTGTTTGGGAGATGGACAGCTGTAAGCTTCCATGGGACAGTGTGGAAATGCTTGGGGACGGTGGCGGACATGGTGGCGTTGCTGTCATATTGTCTGTTTGCTGGGGGGCAGGTGGCACTGTCACTGTAGAGGTGGAGGAAGAGGCCGAGGCAGCAGCAGAAGAGGAAGCAGGAGGAGGCCGAGACCTTTCTTGGATTTTGAGGTAATTATTCCAATGATGGGGGTTGTGCTCAGGTTGAGAACATTTATGCCCCGGCTCAGGCTGTCATTGCACAGCTTGCAAACCACTCGTGTCTTGTCATCAGCACATTGTCTGAAGAACTGCCACACGGGGGAACGCCTTTGAGCTGCCTTTGGTGTGCTTGGTCCCTGGGTGCTGTGGGTAGTAGCAGGCATACTGTCTAGGGGACGCTCACTCCGCTTTTGCAACCTGCTTCCTCTTTTGCTGTGCTGGTGCCTCTGTGTGACCACCACCTCTTCCTCCAAACTGCACACGTCACTCGCATGACCCTCATTCCATGTGGGGTCTAGGACCTCATCATCCTCCACATCATCTTCCACCCACCCTTCATCACTGCCCTCCTTGTCAGTCTGCACACTGAGGCAAGCTGCAGCAGTTGGCACCTGTGTTTCGTCATCATCAGAGACGTGCTGCGCTGGTGTTTCCATGTCCTCATCCTGCAACAGAAGTGGTTGGTACACTCAATGTCTTCCACTTCTGGGGCAGCGCTACGTGGATGGCCCACGGAAAGCACACCAGGAGAGTCATCAAAAAGCATAAGAGTCTCTTGCAGGACTTGGGGCTCAGACTGCTTGGCTAATTTACAAGGGGCTGAGGTGAAAGACAGATGACCATGGGGTTCAGGTGCCAACTCTGAGCTTTCATCAAGGGACCGGGAGGGAGACAATGTGAAGGAACTGGAGGCATTGTCAGCCACCCAATCTACTATCGCCTGTACTTGTTCTGGCCTCACCAATCGTTGAGGGGCATTCGGGCCTACCATATACCAGTGAAGGTTCTATTGGCTACCTGAGGAAGGTGTTTCCCTTGTGCGTGTAGCTGGCACACCTCGACCACGTCCTCTCCTTCCAACAGGAGCTTCACCAACACCAGCATCACCATGACCACGTCCCTTATTTGCTCTCCTCATTGTGCCCGCAAATGTACTATGTAGCCCTATGTAAGTATTTATTAATACCAATTAATACCTTCTTTTTTTTTTTGAAAACACCAACGTAGACGCACTTTTTATTTTGGTGCAAGAAATGCACCGCTCACACCAACAGCTGGAAGCTCTCCCTTTAGAACTAGGAGATGATTTTTGAACAAAAATCTGTCACAGCAACAGCTGGAACCTGGCCCTATAGGAGTAGGCAATGATTTTTGAACAATAATCTGTCCCTCTAAGCAACAGCTGGAAGCTCTCCCTTTAGAACTAGGAGATGATTTTTGAACAATAATGTGTCACAGCAACAGCTAGAACCTCTAAGCTAAACTACTCTAATCCCTTGTTCACATTGAATGCGGCTTTGTAATCGTGCCTCTTCATCTGAAATCGCACAATTTCAAAGCCGCATGTCAGTGCAAATTCAAGTGCAAATTGGAAGACATCTGTGCGGATTCATGCATATGCAAGTTGCGCCTGAAATCGCCAAAAGTAGTGCAGGAACTACTTTTTCAAATTGATGTGGCACCGATTTGAACAGTGCCATTGCTGACAAGGTGCGACTTGTTATGCAATTTGACCATGAGAATATCGGACAAATGATCATCATTTTTTTTTTGCATGCTAGTCTCATATTGAAAATGAAGAGGTTACTCAACTTATGAAAATTCTCGTACGGCAGAATACAACTTCGAAAGTGATGTAATGTATTTTCAAACGAAAACTGTACTGATTAAACCAAAATTGTCTGTTCTGTTATTGTACGAGGAAAATGTTTGTGTTTGTCCCTTCGGATAAGTTCGGATGAACTGTCGTGAACAGCTCTCAAAAGCTGTGTACTAAGAATCACATTATCGTACGACCGATTTGAAATCAGTATTTTTCCTCTGATTTTCTGGTTGTATGTGGTAGGCTTTAATACAGCCAAAAAAATGCCACACCCTCTAAAAAAAAAGAAAAAAAATGTGCATTGTGTTTTTTTTTTTCAGGAAAATTTCATCTAAGCAGCTCAAAAAGAGGTAAATTAAGTAAGTCTTTGATTTGATGTAATTTCACAAATGGTGAAATCACTACGCTCATAGCTACACAGAGAGAGTCACAATAACAGGTGATTCTTCACTGTGCACTGCCATCTTTAAAAAAAAAAAAAAAAAAAAAAAATGTAAAGAAAAAAAATTATTACACACATATGTAAAATAAATAAAATACATTTGTATTAAAATTTGTTAGCATTTGTTATTTTGGGCTGTAAAAAAAACAAACATTTATTAAGGCACTGTATAAAATAGAAGTCTCATACCACCTTAACCTCCCTAGCGGTATTCTCGAGTGTGGCTTGGGATTAATTTTCATTACCAAAAGCAGTAACCTTAAGCCACACTCGGGATTGCATCGCAGGATCCAGGATTACTTACCTAGTCCCCTGGATTCTGCAATGTACCCCGCCCCCCCCCCCCGTGTCCTCCGGTGGAATCTTTCGCCCGATGCCTTTGGGTTCCAGGCTCCGTTTCTTGCAAGCGTCGCATCGCATGGGTGCGGAGCACAGCGGCAAATTCAGAAAGTGAAACACACATAACACATACAATATACTGTAAACTGTAAGATTACGTTACGGTATGAAGTCATTTCACATCCCCTTTTGTCCCTAGTGCTTTGTCCAGTGCCCTGCATGCACTTTTATATTATATATGTCATTCTTTCTGCCTGGAAACTTGAGAATGTCCATGGCAACCAAAAAGCGTCCCTTTTCATCAAAAGTGGTGTTTGATCAGCTAGTAAACAGCGATAGTAAATAAGAATCATTAGCAGAATTGAGTGATACTGATTTTTGGGGAAATTCATCATCAGACACTGAAAGTGACGACAGCAACAATTCTGCAAATTTCAGTGTTTTTGACTAGATTACATATATAGCATAGAATATGCATAACTGCCCAAGACTCATTCCCACCGTGTTCGTTGAAAGATCACTAGAAGGGTTAAGAGTACTGTAATAACTTAACCGCTTGCCGACGGCTGATCGGCAATTGACGGCGACAATGTGGCTCTGTAACGCGAATCGCCGTCATACGACGGCGGCCGCGATACAGAGCCACTGTGAGCGCGCACGCGCCGCCGGAGGCGCCCCCGCGCGCTCACTGTGTCCGGGGGGGGTCCAGGGAGCGGGTCCGGCGGCTTCGATTGCCGCCGGCCACCCGCGATGCCCCCCCCGGAACGAATGAGCGGAGGTCCGTGTATGTAAACACGGACCTCCGCTCTGTGTGAGGGGGAAGGGAAGTGATCACAGCCTTCCTGTAAGTGAAGGCTGTGACCACTTCCCTTCCCCAGCTAGGCAAGTCCCCCTACAGTAAGAACACGCCCAGGGAACATAGTTAACCCTTAGAGCGCCCCCTGCAGGTTAACCCCTTCACTGCCAATGGCATTTACACAGTAATCAGTGCATTTTTATAGCACTGATCGCTGTATAAATGCCAATGGTCCCAAAAAAGTGTCAAAGCATTCCGACATGTCCGCCGCAATATCGCAGTACCGCAAAAAATCGCAGATCGCCGCCATTTTTAGTAAAAAATAAAAAAAAAATAAAAACCCCAAAAATGAATTCTCATCATCCGTAAACGCGACCACTTTTGCGCAAACCAATCAATAAACGCCGATTGCGATTTTTTTTATCGCAAATATGAGGAAGAATATAAATCGGCCAAAAACGGTGAAAAAAAATGTTTTTTTATATTTTTTTTTTGGATTTGTATTTTAGCAAAAAGTAAGAAATTTGGGTTTTTTTGCAAAATTGTCGCTCTTCTTTTGTTTATAGCGGCGATCAGAAATGACGCAGAGGTGATCAAATACCACCAAAAGAAAGCTCTGTTTGTGGGAAAAAAAGGACGCAAATTTCGTTTGGGTGCAACGTCGCACGACCGCGCAATTGTCAGTTAAAGCGACGCAGCGCCGAATCGCAAAAAGGGCTCCGGTCCTAAAGCTGGAAATCCTTCCGGGGCTGAAGTGGTTAAAGTGGTTGTAAACTTCAGACATGAAATATGAACAAAGCATATCCCTCTATAGTGTGTGTTTGTCTCAATCCAGAGCACTAAGTGTAATTTCAGTCTGCCGCCTCCTTCCTCTGCTTTCAGCATGAATCACTTCTGACAAGTTTTCCTGACACCAAGAGAAAAATAGTAACGTGGAGGGCACAGTCTGTGATTGACAGCCTCATCTGTTCCTGTGTGAAGGGGGTGTGTTCTTTTCCTCCAATCAGCTTTCAGAGCTCTCCTCACTGAGTGTAAAATCATTTCCACACCCCCTGCTTTTCAGAGCTGAGAGATCATGAGTAAATTCTGCATTTTGAATGGATGTAGGGGAAATATAGCTGTAGATAGTCAGGTACAACTTATGTAGGAGGATTTGTTTCATCTCTGTATATAATTATACATATACGTATATAAAAATGAATGCCATTCCTCTAGTGTGTGCCGTATTGTGTCATGGGAAACAATCACCCCAGTTTGGCTCTCTACTGCTTTAACTAACTGCAGTAAACATGCATGGCAATTTTCTTCAACCCTTCTCATCAGAAGACACTCCTATCGAGGTGTTAACTTCCGTAGACTGCCTGGATGAGTCTGTGAGATGGTGCAGTTCCATCTTTGTTAAATTTTTGTATCACTTTTGCTTCAATATTCTGCCTGATTAGTAAAGCTTTATGGATCTTCTTGTAGCCTTCACCTTTCTTGTGTAAATAAATGATTTTCTTTCTCAGGCCTTATGACATTTCTCTTCCATGTGGTGTCATTGGTGACAGCATGAAATGGGAAGGGGTTTCTTTGTTAAGCAACGCCCCTTTATAATCAAATGTCTGCTAGACACTTGTTTAATGAAAAATTAGACACCCATTTTCTCCGTTCATCAATGGACACAGCGCCTCCTTTAATCTTGAACATTGGGATGCTCAAAAGCAGTGCGAAAATAAAATGAGGGGTGGGGAAAATAACCCAAGGCTAACCCTAAGAGCCCTAACCAGGACACAGGAACCTTAACTGGGTCACAGGAGCCCCATCTGAAATATACAGATTTGAAAGAAAAACACCCCTCAAGAGGGAACAGCTCCTATTAAACAGCAGCCTGTAAAATTTTGTTGCCAAAAGAAGCATCCGCAGATGCCAAAATATCTATTTTGTCGAATTTGGTGAAAGTATGCACCGATGACAAAGTGGCCACCTTGCACACCTGTGATATTGATGCTTGATGACGGAAGGCCCAAGAAGTACTAAGTGCTTGAGTAGAATGCACCGTGACAGGGAAAGGAGGAACCGACCTTTAACAGAATAGGCCTGCGTCACCGTCTGTCTAACCACAAAAAGCAAGTCTGACCTCCGAAAGGACTCTGTGGCTGCCAGATACACCCGAATCCCACGGACCGCATCCAAGGTATGCAAAGCAAATTCCTTGGGATGACCCGGCTTGGGACACAAGGAAGGCAACACAATGTCCTCATTCAAATGGAAGTCCAAGACCACTTTAGGTAGGAATGATGGACAGGGACAAAGAACCCCCTTGTCTCTGTGGACCACTAAATAGGGAGTATGACAGCATAAAGCCGCCAACTTTGGGCAGATGTAATAGCCACCAAGAATGCCACCTTCTGGGACAACGTAGATAAGGGAATTGCCCGAATATTCTCGAATGGAGGTTTCTGGAGAACTGAGAGCACCAAGTTCAAATCCCATGGTGGCAAAAGAGACTCTACAGGCGGAGCCACATGCTGGACACCTTTGAATGAAGGTACGAACTAAAGATTGAGTGGCTAGGGGTCGCTGAAAGAAGACTGCCAGGGCAGGCACTTGGCCCTTGATGGTACTAAAGGACAACTTCTGCTCAATGCCCCTTTGAAGAAAGGTCAAGATCTGAGCTATAGAAAAGGAGCGAGGATGGGCCACAATCAACTCACATCAAGAAATGTATGCTTTCCACGTACGATGGTATATCTTAATAGAAGTCGATTTCCTCATCTTCAACATAGTAGGGATCACCGATCCAGGCAAACCTCTATCCCTTAGTATCTGGCTTTCAAAAGCTAAACCATTAAAACCAGCAACTGTAAAGCAGAATGGAAGCTCAGCCCTTGGGACAACTGGTCCTCTCTGAGAGGTAGCCCCCAAGGGACGTTTGTGGCCACCAGAATGACCAGAAGACTTCCGCCCTCAATCCTTCGCAGACACAGCGGAAGAAGAGGAAGATATTGATCTGGCAGTGGCACTAGGATAACTGCGGCGTCAACCAGAGGAACCCATGACCTCGCCATGAACCTCGGTATTCTCCTGTGGAGCCAAACCTGCATGCAGGTCTGTACAAGCAGAGCTGTCTTGAAGATGGATACCACGGGACCCAGAACCTGTATGCAAGTTGGGAGAGTGAACGGTCTGTGTGACAGCAGCTGGTAAATCACGACCTATGGTTTCTGAAGTTTGTCCAGAGGAAGGACCCCCCTGGTCAGAATACAAATCAGACTTAGGTAATCCAATTCCCTGGACAGGGATAGGGGGACTTTAGGTAGTCAGGACGTCACCCGAACCTTTGCAGGAACTCTATCCACACAAGGAGATTCAGGGACTAAAAAACCCGGACAAAACTTTGCCCCACTTTCTGTGTACCCTCCAAAGAATCATCTCGTGGATCCCCATGACGCTCATGAAGGAGGTCCACGAGGCCGGAAACCAGCAAAGATGTCCCCCCATCCACGTAATGGGTGAACGTAGACCTTCATGTTGAAGGGGTCTTGTCTGCAAGACTAGGGAAGCCTGCTCTAGGCTTACCAGACCAAGATTCCAAGATTGCTTGGAACCTCCCGAGGAAGACTTGAGAGATCTGTTTCCCTTGTCTGCAGTCCCGGGGGCCCGAAACAATTTCTTATGGGCTGAGATAGAAGGCCCACATTTACGAGGCCCCTTCCCTTTCTTAGACTGTGTCAGAAAGAATCTCTCCCCCCCCCCCCGTGACACCCTTAATGATGTCATCCAGGGTAGCCCCAAACAGGCGATCGCCTTGAAAAGGCAGATCAACGAGCGCTTTCTTAAAGGCCTGGTCTGCAGACCAGTTCTTAAGCCTCGGCACACGTCTAATCACTACCGCTGAAACAAAAAGTTTGGACAGCAGGGGAGTCGTATCCAAAGATGCATCACATACAAACTGCAGCCCTTGGACCAACTGGTCTGCCAGATCAACATAAGCAGCGGGAACCTGCTCATTCCTCAGACCTTGGCGCAAAAGCTTGGCCCATTCAGTCAGTGTTTGAGACACCAGGGCCGAGGCCAGGATCGGTCGCATTGCTGAGCGCCACAGACTCAGCTTTCCTTTTGGCTGGGTCTTTAAAGGACAGGGAATCCTCTACTGGAATCATGGTTGCTTTATTCAACCTGGAAACAGGAGGGTCCACCACTGGTGGACTGGTCCACTTTTTTACAAGTGATTCCTCAAAGGGGTAACGTACTGCAAAGTGTTTGGGGACCGCAAAGGGCAACCGCCATCATGGGAAGCTGGGGTTCCGTGGGACCTGCAACCTCCATGAGGGGGTCAGTGACCCTGAGGCTCCATAAGGAAAAGGAAGACCCTGCAGTACAAAAGATCTTTTGGCACCACTTGAGGGATCCCCCAGTGCTCAGGGTACTTATCAGCAGGAAGAGAGATCACAGGGACCCACAAGGACTCACCCTACCACCAGAGGAGCATCGCCATTCGGACCCAGGAATACTATGGAAGCCATCATACTTGACATCATCGGGCTACACGAACATGGCCGCCGGCCGGAGACCAGCCAAACCGATGGAAAATGGCCACCGCTATGTCATCGGACTTCTCCAAGATGGCTGCCGGCCGTTTGATATGTTGGAGCATGCTGCCAAGATCCTCTCTGCTGCTCTCTCTGCAAGGGTACCCTCCAAAGGTACTGTACCCCACCAGGCAGGATGAACACTTAGAGGACTCTGCACCCTCTACTGCACTATAAATCACACTGTACTATACAAACACTACCTAAAAACCCTTACAGAAGGGGGAGTGGTGGAGACCCCCAGGGTATCTGCTGCCTGTCCTGGGACCCCCACTAGGTCCTGGGGGAAAGGGGAGGGGTGAAGTCCAGCCCAACTGAGGGACTTTAGGAAGGGAGGAGGGAACCCGCAGGCACACCCGACCATCCCTGGAGGGTACCCACGTCTACCCCAAACTGCACAAAAGGAGGAGTGGGGGGACTGTACTTACCCATTTTACGGCTGTGGGTATCGCTCCAGACAGGACCCTCACCACCGAAGTGGGGGGGCTGTCGGCCAGGGGGACGCTGTGACTCGAACCATAGCCCAGTCGTAAGCGACCCTGCAAGACGTTTAACTCGCGGGTCGGCCTCCGTCCATTGAGGCCATGTTGCGGCCGACCTAGCGCATGGCTGCGGTCTGTGCGCACTCGCTGGCTGGACTGGGGAGACCACTGGATCTAGATTATCCAGCCAGTCACCCAAGCCGGCAGTTGATTGTAGATCTCCAAGGAGAAAAATCAAAAAGATGCATGGAAGGAGAAAAAAAACTAACAAAAATTGCTAGGATCAAAAAAGATCCCAACAAGGAGCTAGGTCCTTACTCCTGACTAGAGAGAAAAAAAAACGGAATACCTAGAGCAGGGAGGGGGTTATATACCAGTTGAGGATGGCCCATGGGGCGTAGCCAAGTTTTATGTTCTGCCTAGTCCTACTCCTGCAGAGGCGATATAACCCAATGGTCAAGATTAAAGGAGGTGCTGTGTCCGTCGATTAACTAAGGAGAAATTGGTCCTAAGACTTTCATTGGGGTGTATTCATTTTTGCAACATGGTCTTGAATTAATTTGTTAGGAAAAATACTTTTTTGTGTGTGCAAATTAACAAATCTTGGTTGAAATCAATAGTGCAAATTTGTGGGAGTATTGTGTAGTTTAGTGTCCCATAGAAAATGTTGATTCTGAAAGGAAACTAAAGGTTTTCTGACAAATCTGTTGGGGTGTAATGTGAGCACTCTAGCACTGTAAATGTGCATACTGTTCACAGTAATTCCGTAATGGAGAATGTGAGTATAGTAACATATTGATTGCCAATTTGATCTAAAACTTGGTTCAGATATTCCAGGGTATAAATTGTGATAACACTTGTGGTTCTATAAAGGACAGTACAACACATAGTGCTATCACTATGTATCATAAATCACTTGTGTTACGCTCATCCATTAAATATATTGATTTCCCATTGTGCATACAAATAATAAACTAATAGCTAGTCTGACAGATGAGTGCAGCAAATTATATGTATGTACATTTTTTCACACCTGCCTAAACCGTTTGCACAGTACTGTATAATGAGTTCTAGTATATTTGTATTGCACTTTTGTTGAGGATGTGCAGGTTTTATGTATCTATGTACACTAGTATTGACTGCTGAAGATTTTATTGATTTTGATCGATGGATTATCCTTTTTATATTAAATAAAGTGCATACTACACTATCCTGCCTTATTCATTTTTTGATTTGGGGAACGGAGGATCCAGGACAAACATAACAACTGAAGGGGAAATCCCTAAACCATCCATACGTGAGATAGATTGGCGTCCAGGTGTTTTACCCCTGTAGGGGTGACGCCATCTGGTAAGAAGGGTATATAGAGGGGAGTACCTGTGTTTTCACCATAAAGTCATGAAGTTTTGATCTGCATAACAACGAACTGTTTACCACTGAAAGCGTTGCTCTCAATCCAAACAAACAATACAGCAGTCACCGTTTTCCACCAGAGCACTTTTATATGAATTGTGTATTATGCAAAGATTTGCCATTATTTCAAGCAAACTACACAGCGAGGACCAATAATTTTGCTTGCACCTGAGCACCTTTGTATGAACTTTTTATTTTGTTTTTGCAATTTTAAGTATCTACACTATTTTCACAAATTGCAATCATCTAGTGATTAAACAGTCTATACTAAAGGAGATACTCCAAGAGGCAGCGCCAACCCCCCCTCACTATTAAATCACAGTTATACTTTTTACATTACCGAGTTGGAGCATGTATGCATATCAGAAAAGTATAGTCAGAAGGTTAATACCTTTTCCTAATCAGTGACTCAAAGTATTGAAGTAAAAAAGGGTAAGCATGGCATCCAGGCAACTAGCATTCTTAGTGGAAGCCTCCAGGATGCTCTCAGGAGAGATTTCCTTTAGAATGGTAAGGGACCTGGGTATGGGGTGAAGTTTGCTAATGTTCTATAAAAACAGAGAACATTATCGAAATGGACACACATTAGCTCTATAGAAGCATACTTAATACAGACTTGTAACCCATGGGTATGTAAAAACGCTCTCACTACTTTTTGGGGGCTTGAGAGAGCAGCTATTGGCTGTTAGATCTGTTAACAATTTGCAGATTAAAGGCCTATGTTGACTGGCATTTGCTTTTGTCAGAACACAAACCCTGCTTGTATCAGGTCATAGGTAGATCAAAAGTTCTACTATTGGTCAATAAATTCATAATTATCTCAGGAGCATCCCAAACTGATGTCAAACTTCAACACAAGTCCGAAGCCCATCTACACAGATCCTACAGTCATCTGAGTTTACGTAAAGATATAGTAAAAGTATATCAAGTAAAAGGATTTAATTCAAACACAAATTAATTGTGACTTTCTAGGAGGTACTTTGTAAAGTAGGACACTCAAATCGTATTGCCTTATGATAACAAGGGCAAGTTGGCAGGAAAAAAAAAAATAAACGCAATTCACGTGTTCTTATTCCACACGCCTTGTAACTGCGGCATAATTAGGTCTCCTATGCCCCCTTGTGGTGCTGCAGGTGAAGCTGCTGTGTTTCAGTTCAGATTGAATGTTTCATCTTTTGTGCACTTTTTATAGAATTTATAGAACACAGATTTTTAAAGTAACAGAACACAAAAACTTCAGTCTCCAGAAAATAACCTCTGCATCCACAGCTTTTAATTTGTTGGAATAATAGTTACAGATAAACAGGGTTCACTCCATGTACAATTACCAATACTTTTTTTTATACATTTCATATTTCAATAACATCAACACTATATTATTTACAGAGAGCGTATGTACATAAAAATCTTTCTAAAGTCAGTGCATTGTCAATATTTTTATACAAGAATTTACAAAGTGAACATCGTTAACAGTTAATTTAATAAATGTCCTGCTAATCTGAGCTTGTATAATTTAAAAAAATAATTACAACCAAATATAAAACAAATAAGATTAAAAAAAAAAAGACATAAAATGTGCTACCAACATAAATAATATGATTAAGTCTTTATTTCAAGAACAGCCATATTTTCCCCGTCATGGTTTGTTCATAGGTAATTGATATACGGTCATTTATTCACATTTTGAACCAAGAAAAATTAAAGGAACACATTGTGGTGTGTTTGGAGTACTGGCAAATGCTTGTATTGGATAATGAATTTGACAGACACAAGCAGGATCACTTTATAAGAGAGAAAACGGGCACCATGAGGCCGACACTGTTGATTGTTAAACCTTCACGCGGAATAAGGTTTCCTGGAAAAGTCATTGATTGACTCCTGCCCACAGAACTCCATGTTTTACAAAACAAATGCACATGTTAGATACAAAACTGATATCAAGAAACTTTATCAATTGTCCTAACAAAAGGTAACAAACGGCTCTGAAGACTGTGGAAGCACTTAAAAGGGAAAAGGAGTAACCAAAAGCATTCAAAGGCTGATTCCTCCTTCAGTTCAACATCTGGTTTAACCAGTTGATGAAAATTGAACACGGTATGGGTACATCCTACAAGAGGAGACTTTCCAGCAAGAAGGTGGGAAGTAGAGAAATAGGTGAGCTGTTCTAATTGGTTAGGCAAGTTATGGAAGGTGGTGCGTGCCAGTGTGATCAAAGCTAACTGCATATCTTCCCACCTGTGTTGAGGAGACATCTGCCCTTCTATTGCTATCCTTACAGTTTTTATCCTAAATTCTCAAAATTGGATGGTCTGATTGACTGCCACTGCTGCTGTTCACATTACAATATTGTAATATATTGGGTTATACATGGCCTCTACAATTTTACAATAAATATTGATTTTCACTAGTAACGGAGTATGTTTTAATTAGGTTTTTCAAAGGAACAATTATTTTTCTTATTCCACAGCAAAACAAGCATGCAGCTCACTGAAGTGAAGTTGGGGAGAACCATGCACTGTTATTGACCATATCTCATCATGGGCCTACAATTTGGCAGCAGAATTAGGTGTTGCCTGTGTGAGTATCAGAAATTTGGAGATTAAGTCTCTGACTACACAATGGTTAAAACCCTATATACTCTATTGTAGGTACGGTACGCTATTCTTGTAATACATAGGAAAAGTGAAAAAACTTAATACAAAGTAGACACAACATACAACTAACTATCAATACCCTGCAGTAGTGTGGAAACGCTTCAATTATTACTTAATAAAGGGAGCAAAAAAATATATAAATATATTTATCACAATGTAGAGATGGAGTGAACTGTGTTTTACAACACACATTTAAGAGGAGAATTACCTAGTAAATTTCCAAGGAATAAATGGCACTAACTAATTTGCATATGACTAACACTGTGTAGAAATACAGTGGGGTTCCCGCCTAGCACAGAACATTTGGCTGCTTAGTGCTCTGATCTGAACTTTCCGTAACAGCAGATCGTTTACAAAACTTGTGCATTGTATGGTTGTGCCATGCCACTGCAAGTAAAACCTATAACAGGGTGCTATAGGACAGGTGTATCCCTTCATGTTACTGCATGAAGGAATCACATATAAATCATTTTCATATTTTCTGGAACCCCCCCGAAGCAGTTGATAAATGTACAGTGAAGACACAAAATTACCTCTGATAATAGAGGCCTCCTGTGGCACAATGACTCCAATCTGCACTTTGTGAAAGTACAGAAATGGCAATAAGAAACAAGTGTTAGTGGGGGCTTTGACACTTTCTCATATGAAGACATGGCTAGAATGCATAAATGGCAAAAAAGCATGAACGTCTGTTACAAACAGCAATATGTCAATCAGCAGGGGTTCTTTCACTAAAAAAAAAAAAAAAAAAAAAAAAAAAAAAAAAAAAAAATTGTGATAACTGCAATAAAGGTTCATGTGGAAGCAAAGAACTAGAAAAGTAAGTTATTTGGCAATTCAAAAATTTGAAAAACATACAACTTGAAGGAGCCATTTGACAATTTTAATTACAGAAGCATTATTTCATTTTTTTACTAGGCTTGGGGCTTTCAATCCTTGATGAAATCACACATCTGAAAGATTATCAAGCAAAATATATTAAACTGTGTCAGGAGGAGCGTTGCTCGTCACTCCCATCCAGTTCTGGAGGCTACATTGTAGAACTGCTAGAAGTAGTTGAAAGTTCTCAGACATCACTATCAGGGGAAAGATCTGCCCCCAAATACACTGGTAATCAGTAAATAGAAGACTGTAGCAAGAGAAGTTCCTGACAGGTAACAGATTACGTTATGATAGGATTCCCTTTGTAACTATTTTCAATATTTGCAGGAAAATAATATGAATTTTGCTAGCCTATCACCCAGCAAACAAGAATTGGTTTAACAAGTTAAAACGGTTTATCAAAGATTATGTTTTGTGTGTGAGTCTAGCAAAGATGAAAGATTCACCAGCTTGTTTAAAGCACATCTGTGTCCAGACATGAAATGATTTACATATTCTTAACAAGCATCATTAGAATGGACCACCATCCCTGACCTATTTAGCTGCTTGTACTGTGAAGCAATTCATTCTCAAATTCCACAAAAAAATTATAACAAATACTTTAAAGTGGGCCTTAGTTGGTTTCTAGCAGATAAACTCAACTGCTGTGTGTTTATCTCAGAAGGCCGGCAAGTTGACAAAATTCTGCTCTCCACAGAAAATAGCTGGGGTTTCAATGCCCCTGTTGTGAACTCTGAATATCAATTTCTCCTCAATGCATATAGCTACAGAGGTAAATGAAGACTTGTTTTAAAGTGCGTTTACTGCTTGTTTAGAATATGTTAAATTATACTTGTACTTTAAAAGTGCATAGTCTGTACACAATTTCAATTCAAACCAAGGAAGGAGCAGGTTTCCAAGTGTCAACATTTATACCATGTATTTTTCTAGTGCTCTAGAAAAAACAGCTGTACTTAGCTGCTAATTAGGTTTATGAAGTAATTTGAGAATAGGAAAGATTAAAAACATGAGATAATTCTTTTTCACTTGCAGGGCACATTGATAATGTCCCAGAGAAAAACCAAAGCTGGCCACCTTCATCCTTACAGTGTCAATTATAAGGTTTTTATCATGCATGGGGTGACAGCAAACGTTAAGCAGAAAATGAAGGGTGTACTTTGTGCATACTGATCATGTAAACTGCACAGTGTGTTGTGGAAGAAAATAAAACTATGAGACTGTCCAAATGCCTAAAGTCCAAAGTCAAAACTTACAGGATCACATGTTTGACATCTACACTGTCAGAGGAGTTATTAACATACTTTAGAAAACTATAAGTAAGCACATCACATTTCCCTACTGTAGCTTGCAGTTTCTAAGGTCAAGTTGTCTGGAAAATGAGAGCATCATTAAAGCGGAGTTCTATGCTTTTTTTGTTTATTAAAAGTCAGCAGCTACAAAAAGTGTAGCTGCTGACTTTTAATAAACAGTAGCTTACCTGTCTTCCGGTCCAGCGACGGCTTCTCCCGAAGCCTCGCTCGTCTCCCCCCTCCTCCCTGCGGCGCCGGCATTGCAGGTGTGGGCACCGGCCGTGGCTTCACGGCCGGGCACGCACTGTGCATGCGCGAGTCGCGCTGCGCGTTGCCAGTGGCCAGGCAATCTTCTGGGACCTGTGACGTGTCCCAGAAGATTGCCAGGAGGGAGGGGCCGCCTGAGAGGAGGAGTCGCCTAGGCAGCCCCGAGGCGGAAGGTGGAAGAGGGACAGGAAGTCCCTCTGAAACCTGGGGACACACTCCCCCCCCAAAAAAATTACATGCCAAATGTGTCATGTAAGGGGGTGAGGAGTGCTTAAAGCGGAAGTTCCATTTTTGGGTGGAACTCCGCTTTAAGTAGCTGTACATTAATATGTACCTCTGTTCTATTTGCAGTACCTTTTGTATGACATTGGATGAACAGACCTCAGCTGTTGTTTGTATTCTATAGGATGGCATGGTCCAGGATAGTCACTGCAAAGAAGAGTTCCAATACAAAAAACAAAACAAAAAAAAGACGTACAAGTAGTGCAAGAAGAGTTTTGTTCACAATACTGAGAAGGAATCTGGGGAAACGGAACAAAGATGTACAGAAAAGTTTGTTACAAGGATTATAATCTGCAGCGTGGCACTAAACAGGAGACATCCAATGGCACCAGCAGAAAAGTAGATCTAACTGTTAGGTTTCTGTTGCACACAAAGATGGTGTTTGATGAGCACCAGTCTGTCTTTGGCCAGGAAGCCAATTCATAGAGGTTTTTTACAAATGAATGAGGATTTCCAATTAAAGGTGAAAAACAGTGTATGCTTGTGATTTCTCATAACACTAAAAATGGAGGGGTTCACTCTGCCATATTTACTTGGAGGTGCAATTATTTGCTCCTTCACTCACCTAAATAATTCGTACAACACATTTATAAAACACAAACCATGGTCTTTAGTTTACAAGGGCGTTGTAAAGAGAAAAAGATGGGGTAGGGGCCTTTTGTGTTACTGAATGGTGGGATTGAAAGCAGATGTAGAATTTAAGTATAAATAGAATTATGATTCAACCAAGTCATATGTCAAATATGTCTAATTTGTTTGTATCCATCTTTTAACAGAAGATAAATAATGTTTGATATAAAGGTGTAAAAAGAACTCTATTCAATTCAAATATTTCATTATTTGTGCTTAGGTAGAGTAACATACAAATAAAGCAAACACTAAATGGGAAAGGACATGTATGACAGTCTGTTGTCCTTGTGTATAGCGCCAGTTCCTAGGTTTTTCCAACTGTTTGCTTTTTGTTTTAAGAATTGATTAACTTTAATTTCTATTATTATTCATACAAGTTGAGCATGTACTTCATAAAAAAAAAAAAAATAGCGTTTAAACTCAACTCAAATTTGTGCCTGCATCCTAAAAAACGGTTAGCAATAAAGTGCAATGCTTAATTTTACTAGATCATGTGCACTACTGGTAGTGCATTTGCCGTTTTACAATCTGCAAATAGTCCACAGACAAAAAAAGCAAAGACCACAAAATCCCTGAAGATATCGAAGACCTAGTTCCAAAGTAGACACCTCTGAGTATTTCCCAAGGAAAATTGTGAAATACATTTTGATTGCACGCCACGGTAGTTCCCAGATAGAAAGCACATAAAAACGGCATTCATAAGGAAACCTGTCCTGGCAGAAACAAATGGGCTGCCATTTTGAAAGCTTCTTCTGAAAATACCAGTTTGCAAGCTGTCATGCTGGCTCGCTTGCGGGAGAGCATAACAGAACACACAGTTTTAGAAGAATGGCAGCCTCTGTGTTTCTCATGATGGGATTACCTTAATATCAGTGTAAGGAGTATGTATGTGCTATCTACCCACAGCTAGCAATCAAAAATCAACGTTCATTGCTTTGGCTACATAAAGCAGCTAGGGGTTGAACTCTGATTGGTTATTAAGAGGTATTGCACATCATTTCACTGTTATTACATGATTTCCAAATTGTCTTAATATATAGATGGAGACATTGTACAATACTTCTTTATATCACACAATTTTCAACCCTTCACTAAAAATATCCTTGTAGCTTAAGGAAATTTAATAATTAGGTTGTCCGTATGCACTCTTCTCAAAAAAGTAAAAAGAGAAAAAAATATTTAAAATAAACATAAAACCACCTTAGTATATTTAAAACAGCAATGTCATGTTACCCTATTGTCTAGTTTTGTTGAATGGCCCTACATGCATTGGTGACCTCAACACTAGTATGTTTAGCTTGATTAATGACTTTTAAAAAATGATTCACCATAGCTCCATTCCATTTTCTACTCTTTCTCCAATGTATAAGCTGAACAAACTGGAAGCACAGCCATGTTACTGAAGCACACAATATTTTTTATAGTCTGATTCAAAGTCTTCATCCATGCTGCTAGTGTCTGCCATCTTTTTCCCATCAATCTTTGGCAGGAATTGTGCATAGTCCACCCCTTGCTGCTCATAGAAAAGAATATAGGCTGAGTCTGTGTCGATTTCGTCAGGATGTAGTTCCTGTTTACAATAAAGATTTACATAAGAATGGTTAGGGCGGTCATTAGAGTTACCAGATATGCATTCAGACATATTGTTAGCTAAGTAATTTTTACTTTTCCTTTTTTTTTCTCTATAATTTCAAAGCTCAAAAGATGGAAAGCAGATAGCCTGGAACATCTGCCATTAAAGTGGTTGTATCCCCTAAAATTACATTTTTACTTACAGGTAAGCCTATAATAAGACTTACCTGTAGGTAAAATGAATACCTCCTAAACCTGTATGGTTTAGGAGATATTGTCACTGTAAGTACCACTGACATCAGCGGCACACGCGCAGTGATGTCCCGGTGAAGGCCCAGCACATAGTGCCGGACCTTGCCGGAAAGTCCGCTGTAAAGACAGGCTTCAGCGATGTGAGTGGTCGGAGCCGTGTACCCAGAAGGATCCACGAAGGGAAGATAGCAGCTCCCTTCTCGGGGACTGGGCAGACCTGCGGGAGCTTTGTTCTGAGGTATCTTTCTAAGGATGGCAACTGTGGAGCCTTCCTCTCACAGAAACTCATGAGCAGACAGTATGTGACCAATTCAACTGGGGACCATTTATGCTTGAGTCATGTCTGCACACAAAAGGATTGGGATTTATTTTGCCCAACTCCTATAAAGAATTCAGTTATTGATGAGAATATAAACACAGGCTTGTGTTTTCCCCAGAGCTTTAGCTTTTTCAGTTGACAAGGCGAAAGCCAGCATTTAGAACGCTATATGATGATCAACCTTTTTTTTTTTTTAAAACATGGCTTGTCAATTAACAAAGTTTTAAATAAACTTCAAAAGTGCACCAATAAAAATATTTGTTATTCTCATCAAACGCCTTCCTTTAAAATGTAGTGTATGGCATATTTTTAATAATAAATGATACCTGGATTTCACAGTACAAAAAACTCACAATGCTAACTGAAATTTTCTAAGCACAGTGCTTTAAATAAAATCCAACGCGGAGAATAGTATGCACTGCTATATAAAAATATTACCCGATAATATGATTTATTATATTAGAGGTGAATAAAATAAAAATATCTTACCTTACAACTGCTGTCATTGTAGCAGTACCATTTTCCATTTGGATTTTTGGCATAAGTAACATAATGACCTCCACCCATTATTCCTGAATGGCACTAAAGAACAAAAAACAAAAATAGATACAATGGCATAATCCTCAAAACAGCAAATGCCAAAGGAGGTTTAAATGTATGTAAAGATATCTAAACCTAAGAATAGTAAATTAATGTGTGTTGATGTGGTCATTGCAAGGCTTTCTTTTTATTTATTTTCACCTGTAGATCCTGCCAGCAACCCACTTCTTGTCCTAGGGTGTAACACTCACTCACTGTAGAGTATGGAGAAGCAGCGGTCTCACCCCAGGCCAAGAAGGGCATCATAGGACCCCCCCCCCCTCCATAAGGAGAGGCGTTCGATAGTTCGATGGTTACCTTTGTGAGGTTAACCAGGGCTAAAAAGACTGTTTTAGATAACACTGCAGAGTGTGGGATTTTTGCCAGGACCAACAGTTACAGTGCCTTGCGAAAGTACTCGGCCCCCTTTGAACTTTGCAACCTTTTGCCACATTTCAGGCTTCAAACATAAACATATAACACTGTCATTTTTTGTGAAGAATCAACAACAAGTGGGACACAATCATCAAGTGGAACGAAATTTATTGGATATTTCAAACTTTTTTAACAAATAAAAAACTGAAAAATTGGGCGTGCAAAATTATTCAGCCCCTTAAGTTAATACTTTGTAGCGCCACCTTTTGCTGCGATTACAGCTGTAAGTCGCTTGGGGAAGTCTCTATCAGTTTTGCACATCGAGAGACTGAAATTTTTGCCCATTCCTCCTTGCAAAACAGCTCGAGCTCAGTGAGGTTGGATGGAGAGTGTTTGTGAACAGCAGTTTTCAGTTCTTTCCTCAGATTCTCGATTTGATTCAGGTCTGGACTTTGACTTGGCCATTCTAACACCTGGATATGTTTATTTGTGAACCATTCCATTGTAGATTTTGCTTTATGTTTTGAATCATTGTCTTGTTGGAAGTAAGAAGTGTTTTTTACTGTCACA
>BLSH010233823.1:426357-440488 GCA_018402905.1 Glandirana rugosa | reverse complement strand
TTGTATGAGCTGAAAGTTTAGAGGGACGGCCAGGTCTTGGTAGATTTGCAGTGGTCTGATACTCCTTCCATTTCAATATTATCGCACAGTGCTCCTTGGGATGTTTAAAGCTTGGGAAATCTTTTTGTATCCAAATCCGGCTTTACACTTCTCCACAACAGTATCTCGGACCTGCCTGGTGTGTTCCTTGTGCTTCATGATGCTCTCTGCGCTTTAAACGGACCTCTGAGACTATCACAGTGCAGGTGCATTTATACCGAGACTTGATTACACACAGGTGGATTCTATTTATCATCATTAGTCATTGAGGTCAACATTGGATCATTCAGAGATCCTCACTGAACTTCTGGAGAGAGTTTGCTGCACTGAAAGTAAAGGGGCTGAATAATTTTGCACGTCCAATTTTTCAGTTTTTTTATTTGTTAAAAAAGTTTGAAATATCCAATAAATTTCGTTCCACTTCATGATTGTGTCCCACTTGTTGTTGATTCTTCACAAAAAATTACAGTTTTATATCTTTATGTTTGAAGCCTGAAATGTGGCAAAAGGTCGCAAAGTTCAAAGGGGGCCGAATACTTTCGCAAGGCACTGTATTTTGCACATAAAGATGTGGTATACCCAACAGACCAAAATGCAGTAAATTAAAGACGTTCATTATTAGGGTTTCCTCTTGAACACTCTTGATTTGTTTCTTTTAAATGTTACATTAACCCCTTCCTTACCCGGCACTTAAACCCCCCTCCTGCCCAGACCAATTTTTGGCTTTCAGCGCTGTCGCATTTTGAATGACAATTGCGCGGTCGTGCGACGTTGTACCCAAATAAAATTTGCGTCCTTTTTTTTCCCACAAATAGAGCTTTCTTTTGGTGGTATGTGACCCCCTCTGCGTCATTTCTGATCGCCGCTATAAACAAAAAATGAGCGACAATTTTGCAAAAAAGAACAATATTTTTTACTTTTTGCTAAAGTACAAATCCATTAAAAAAATTATTCATCAGTTTTGGCCGACATATATTCTTCTACATATTTTTGTTAAAAAAAAAAAATCGCAATCGGCGTATATTGATTGGTTTGCGCAAAAGTTATCGCGTCTACAAACTAGGAATTGATTTATGGCGTTTTTATTATTATTTTTTTTTTTTACTAGTAATGGCGGCGATCTGCGATTTTTATCGGGACTGCGATATTGGGGCGGACATGTCGGACATTTTTTACACATTTTTGGGACCAATGACATTTATTCAGCGATCAGAAATTTAAATGTCCACTGATTACTGTGTAAATGTCATTGGCATTGAAGGGGTTAACCTGCAGGGGGCAGTGAAGGGGTTAACAAATGTTCCCTGGGTGTGTTTTAACTGTGGGGGGGGGGGTGGGGCTGGCCGGGACATAACAGATCTAACTGATCCCAGTGACAGGGATGAGTAGATCTGTTATGTCCCCTGTCACTGAACGGGGAACCGCCGTGTTTACAACGGCGGTTCCCCGTTCTGAGGCTCCTAAATGTGATCGGCGGGTCTCGGGCGGACATCATGTCCTGGAGCGTGCGCAGTGGAGGACGTCCATGGACGTCCTCCGGGCATTTCAGGTCCGCGCTGGAGCCGTACTTCGGCAATAGCGCGGACCTGGAGTGGTTAAACTTTTAAACATTTTGCATACTCCCTGAAATGGAGTAAGCAAGTCTGTAAATTTTACATGAATAATTATTTTTCGTTTTAGGTTTATGACACAGGACTAGGAAACTCAACCTCACACATTTCAAGCTGTTTGGATCATTTTCATTAAAGCATATGAATCCTTACCTTGTAAAACAGTGAATAGAATTGAAATGCAAAACTTTTGTATATATATATATATATATATATATATATATTTATTACTGTGCAAAAGTTTTAGGCAGGTGTGAAAAAATGCTACAAATTAAGAATGCTTTCAGAAATAGAAGCGTTAATAGTTTATTTTTTATCATTTAACAAAATGGAAAGTAAATGAACAGAAGATATATCCAAATCAATATTTGGTGTGACCACCCTTTGCCTTCAAAACAGCATCAACTCTTCTAGGTACACTTGCATACAGTTTTTGCAGGAAGGGTATATTCACATGGGACGTCTACCCGGCGGACAGGACTGGATCGGATAACAGTGGGTGTCAGTGGAAATGACACTGCTAACATCCACCGGAGTGAATGGAGCATCCAATCAGAAAAACTGAAAGGGCGGACCTGATCGGAAAGCCCGTGTTAAAGGGGCCAAACTCGGCAGGTAGGTTGTTCCTAACAAATATCTTGAAGAACTCCCCACAGATCTTCTGTGAATGTAGGCTGCCTCAAATCCTTCTGGCTCTTCATGAAATCCCAGACAGACTTGATGTTGAGACCAGGGCTCTTTGGGGGACAAACCATCACTTTCAGGATTCCTTGTTCTTTATGCTGAAGATAGTTCTTAAGGACATTGGCTGTATGTTTGGGATCCTTGTCCTGCTGCAGAACACATTTAGGTCTGATCACATGCCTCCATGATGGTATGACATGATGTATCTGTCTGTGCTTCTCAGCATTGAGGCGGCCTACATCCACAGAAGATCTATGGTTAGTTCTTCAACCTACCTGCAAAGTTCCTTCAAAACTGTGAGCAAGTGTACCTAGATGAATTGATGTAGGCTTAAGCCAAAGGGCAGTCAACAACAAATATTGACTTGATTTAGATTTTTCTTTTGTTCGCTCACTTTGCATTTTGAATTGATAAAATAAACAATTTAAACATTTATTTTTGAAAGTATTCATACTAGAAAGCATTTCTTCACACTTGCCTAAAGGCCCGTACACACGATCAGAAAATCATTAAAAAAAAAATACCGATTTTGAAGCGATCGGACGATAATCTTATCGTTCGTACACAGCTTTTGTCCAAAATTTTTTACAGATCGTACAGTTTAATCAGTACAGCTTTCATCCGAAAATAAGCTACAAGTACAATACTATACATTCGTACTTTAGTAACCTCTTCAAAAACTGACAATCCTTTGTCCAATAATCTCTGTACTACGCTCAAAGTGATACTAAAGTCTTTTTTTTTTTCTGTTTAAAAATAACTAACATGTTATACTTACCTGCTCTGTGCAGTGGTTTTGCACAGAGCAGCCCAGATCTTCTTCTTCTCGGGTCCCTCCTGCCCCCACAGCAAGCCAGCAAGCAGCTTGCTATGAGAGCACCCGAACCTAGCCTCTCCTCTGTGTGTCCATTCAGACATGGAGCCACGGCTTGGCCCCCCCCTTATTGACTCACTGACTTTGATTGACAGCAGGAGCCATTGGTGGCGGCTGTGTGTCTCAGTCAATCAGGAAGGAGAGTCCTGGACAGCCAAGTCTCTCATACAACATCACTGGATCGAGATGGGGCTCAGGTAAGTATTAGGGGGGCTGCTGCACACGGGTGTTTTTGTTTATCTGAATGCATAGAATGCATTCAGATTTAAAAAAATCTTCTGCCTTTAGAACCACTTTAAGATTTTTGCACAGTACTTTAAATATATATAAAAACTTCAGAAATGCCACATAATCTCTGTTCTCAGCTGCATAAGGAGCTTGGAGAGCTGGGTGTTGAGTGGATTAAACTGGTCTTACCAGGGAGGAGCTGTGCAGGTAGGTGTGTAAGCACAACCTGTTACTTGACTGTCTTACATTATTTCTTCTGATCTGCCTAAACCCATTAGCGATAAAAAAATATAAAACCTAATCCTGTCATAAATTAAAAATGGTGAGGGCAACATACCAAGTTTAATGCAGGGGTTAAAAAAAACCTGTATATACGCCTTCCCTCCTAATTCAATGCAACCCAAAACTTAGGAGCTCTAAACGCAAATATAAACTTTCTGCTTCAAGCTGGAGTTCTGAAAAACACACTGCAACTGCATACTGGCCTCACAAGTCTAAGGTTATGACAGGCTTACATTGCACAAAAAATACAAAGTGATACACATGCAAAAAGATAGAAATTTTACACCGTATTCCATTTAAAGACCTCAGCTTACCGAAATTGCATAAAGATTATAGATAGGCTGACAGCAGATGTCTTCTCTTTGGTCATCAGTGATGTCCTCCTCTTCAGCCAAGTGGTTATCAAGCTGACCATTGCTGCATGTGTTCTGCTCATAAATCAGTCCATTGGTTAAAGCCATCTCACAGTCCTGACTGATGGCTAATTCAGTTTGACTTCCACTTAAAACATGCCCTTTATTTGAGTCTACCTGATCCACAGTCTCTCTTGACTCACTATCTGTGCCATTTTCTTTGCTTTGATCCAAATTCTCTTTGCTGCTTGAAAGTTTCTTGCCTCCAAGCTGAGGTAAACGTAGACGGCCTTTACCTCTCCCAAGGGATCTAGGACTATGGTTGGGACTGTTATTTTTACTTGAGGAATTTGAAGACACTTTCCGTTTTTGGGATGGAGATGCTGTAAAAGAAGTTGATTTTAAATCACTATCCAAACTGAACATTTAAGCATGACCAATTACCTAAAATGGTTATTTAATTATATATGGTTTACAATGCACATTACAGCTAGTTAATAAAAGCATATATCAGTAAAAGACAGAAAAAAGTGATGTGCTCCTATACAGAGCAATTCAAATAAATCACCTCTAATTAGAAGTGGCTATACACCTTTACTGAATTCACAATAGCAACTTATCCATAGGTTTACTGGCAGCAAAGTGGCTAAGTGGTTAGCACTTCCACCTGACAGCATTAGGGTCATCGATTTGTTCTCCCTGTCCTTGCGTGGGTTTCTTCCAGGTACTCAAATTTCCTCCCACACTCCAAAGACATGCTGGTAGGTTAATTGCCTCCTGTCTAAATTGGCCCTAGTATGTGTATACGTATATGTGAATTAGGGACCTTAGATTGTAAGCTCATTGAGGGCAGGGACGGTTGTGAATAATATGTAAGGAGCTACAAAAATTGACAGCGCTATATAAGTACCTGTAATAAATAAATAATAACCATTTTGGGCCATGTATGTAAAGTATGACTTGAGAACTATATTTACATCCTAGCAAACATTCAGCTTCTTCCATTTATAAAAGGTAGGTATAATCATGAATGGGAGACACTGACTGGTTGCCAAGAGGGAAACACAGACTTATACATACACACACACACCTGCCATAATGATTACAGTTAACCTAAAATAAAAGTGGGCTGTGCAAAATGGCCTATCTAAAGGCCAAATGAACTTTCAGTTTCAATTAGCTACATACTGTACATTTCAAGTTTCTTTAAAAAGCAACCAAATCCTGAGTACAAAAGCCTGTCTCCCGCCAGCAGCTCCAGAATGGGACTCTTGCTCCCTGTGGGGAAGCAGTGATCTTTTTGCAGATTTCCAGCATGCCACCTACTGTGTCAGAGCCACAGCTCTCCAATCAGCAGAGAGCAAGAACTCTGAAACAGTCGGTTGGGGAAAGGCTTGTATATTCAGGTTGTAAGAAAGAAAGTGACCTGGAATACATTGAATCACTTTTGTTTTAATGCTTCCGTAATGTATTTAGCGGATTAACCTTAAAAAGTCCAGATGTGCCTCACAACATGTACCCCCCTGACCATATATATATAAAAATTTTGAGGTAAGAATGGACCCCTTAAGGGAATGCGAAACTGCAGACTAAGCAGTTTCAAATATTATGTAATACCCCAAATCATTATTCCCACTATCCAAGTAATAAAAAAAAAAATGTAAAAAGCCATAAAAACTCATTAAAAAAATAGTGATACTTGCTTTTATAATACAAAATAAAAAATTTCACTAGCCCAAATATCTGCGTAAATACCTGGGGTTAGATTCTCTACACATTCTCTCCCTCTAAGTTAAGCTGGATTGAAGCAAGAACACTGAAGTGCTCTATAGGAAGGGCCAGAGCCCTTGCTGGGAAAGCAGGCTTTGGGTGGCTGACACCAACAGACTCAACTGATTCGCAAGGCCAGTGATGATGTTGGATTGGAGTTGGGAGTCTTTAATAGCAGTGTTAGAGAGGAGAATGCTGTCCAAGGTACGTTCAATCTTGGACAATGTTTATGTCGTTTTTATATTATGTTGGTATTAGCCTAACTGTGTGCAATGATTTTTAGGTAATGTTAGAGAAAGGGGAGTAATATTTGCATTTTGTTATTTATTCTATGTAGTGTTTTAATAGGATGGTATGATTTATTACAGTATAGCATTAACCACTTGACCACTGGGCACTTAAACCCCTTAACCAGACCAATTTTCAGCTTTCAGTGCTCTTACATTTTGAATGACAATTACTCAGTCAAGCAACACTGTACCCATATGAAATGTGCATCCTTTTTTCACACAAATAGAGCTTTCTTTTGGTGGTATTTAATCACCGCTGGGTTTTTTATTTTTTTGCGCTATAATTTATATAAAAAAAAAAGATCATTTTGTAAAAAAATTAATTTTTCTTAGTTTCTGTTAAAAATTTTTGCAAATTAGTAATTTTTCTTCATACATTTTGGCCAAAATTTATACTGCTACCTATCTTTGGTTAAAAAAAAAAACTGTGTATATTATTTGGTCCTTGTGTAAGTTATAGAGTCTACAAGCTATGGTGGCAATCACTGAATATTGATCACACCTGATGTACTGACGGCCTATCTCATTTCTTGAGACCCTAACAAGCCAGGAAAGTACAAATACCCCCAAAATTACTCCTTCTTGGAAAGTAGACATTCCAAGGTATTTAGTAAGGGGCATGGTGAATTTTTTGAAGTTGTAATTTTTTCCCACAATTCTTTGCAAAATTAAGATCCCCCCCCCCCCCCAAAAATTGTCATATGTTAACAGGTTATTTCTCACACCCAGCATATGCATACCACAAATTACACCCCAAATACATTCTACTACTCCTCCCGAGTATGGCGATACCACATGTGTGAGACTTTTACACAGCTTGGTCACATACAGAGGCCCAACATGTAGGGAGCGCCATCAGGCGTTCTAGGAGCATAAATTACACACATAATTTCTTGACTACCTCTTGCACTTTTGAAGGTATATTCTAGGAGGCATAATGAGTCTTTTGAACATATCATTTTTTCCACAAGTTTTTGGAAAATGTGGAAAGAAAATGAAAACGCATTTTTTTTTTACACAAAGTTGTCCATTTATACAATATTTCTAACACACAGCATGTACATAGCAAAAATGACACCCCAAAATATATTCTGCTACTCCTATTGCGATACCACATGTGTGACACTTTTACACAGCCTGACCACATACACAGGCCTAACATGCAGGGAGCACTGTCAGGTGTTCTAGGGGCATACATTTCGAATCTAATTTGACTACCTTTTACACTATTGTCAGGCACTGTGGTGGCATGGATAGGCACTGTAGTGGCATGGATGAGCAGTGTAGTGGCACGGATGGGCACTGTAGTGGCATGGGTGTGTCACGGATGAGAACTGATGGATGAGCATGAATGAGGCACAAATGAGCCATGGATGGTGATGGATGAGCCACAGATGGGTGGGTGAGCATGGCTGGGTGAGCATGGATGGATGGCTTGGTGAGCATGGATGGATGGATAGGTGAGCATGGATGGGTGAGCATGGATGGGTGAGCATGGCTGGGTGGATGAGCATGGATGGATGTCTGGGTGAGCATGGATGGATGTCTGGGTGAGCATGGATGGATGTCTGGGTGAGCATGGATGGATGTCTGGGTGAGTGAGCACGGATGGATGGCTGGGTGAGCACGGCTGGGTGGGTGAGCATGGATGGATGGATGGGTGAGCATGGATGGATGGATGGATGGATGGGTGAGCATGGATGGATGGGTGAGCACGGCTGGGTGGGTGAGCATGGATGGATGGATGGGTGAGCACGGCTGGGTAAGCATGGATGGATGGCTGGGTGAGCAAGGATGAGCATGCATGGCTGGATGGGTGAACATGGCTGTGCGAGGATGGCTGGATGGGTGAGCATGGACGGATGGGTGAGCATGGATTGGGTGAGTATGGATTGGGTGAGCATGGGTGGGTGAGCATGGGTGGGTGAGCATGGGTGGGTGAGCATGGATTGGGTGAGGATGGGTGGGTGAGCATGGATTGGGTGAGCAGGGATTGGGTGAGGATGGGTGGGTGAGCATGGATTGGGTGAGCATGGATTGGGTGAGGATGGGTGGGTGAGCATGGATAGGGTGAGGATGGCTGGGTGGATGGATGGTGGGGACTGGGGGTGCACACTGTCACTTAGCAGGGTTAAGCAACCGCCCTGCAGACGTATTTAGTCTATAGGGTGGTTGTTAAGCGGTTAATGTAGTTTTATTTGTTATTCATTTGCAGTTATTGGTAATTTTATTGTTATTGTGTCTTGTTTCCATTCGTGATTGTGATTTTGTGTTGTCTTCATTTAATGTAACTGGATCTTAATAATTTCCCATCGGGAGTAATAAAGTATTCTGAATCTGAATATGAGAATGTTTTTCAGGCACTCATT
The DNA here is from genome assembly GCA_018402905.1 of Glandirana rugosa. Classification (NCBI taxonomy): domain Eukaryota; kingdom Metazoa; phylum Chordata; class Amphibia; order Anura; family Ranidae; genus Glandirana; species Glandirana rugosa. The sequence continues at coordinate 431,989 of BLSH010233823.1, read as the reverse complement.
CTAATGAAGATCTAACACATGACATTCAGATAGAATCTAAGTTTACTAGATATAGCTCTAGGCAGACTATATAGCCAGGGCACTAAGGTAGGCCTTCAATGTTAGTACAATGTATTCTAACAATAAAATAATAGGAATAAATAATTGTACCTTTACTACTATTCGCTACGGAAGAACTGATGACTGGTTGTACTTTGCTGATTGTATCTACATCTCCAGCAACAGAGTTTATCAATTCCATTTTCTTCTGGTCGCCATGTGTCAAGCGTTGCTCAGTCTGCTCATCAACCTGAAGTTTGGCTCTTTTTTTCTGGTACTGTGCTGGTCCTCGAGGTACCAAAAAAGCACTAGGATCAAATTTCTCTCTTGGAAATTTGACAATTTTTTGAGACTTTATCCATCGGCCATTAACAAACTGGAAACGCTTCAAATGAATAATCTGAGATTGAAAAATGCTTTGAATTAATAGAGAATTACTACAAATCGATCCAAACTAAATCTGAACCATAATGAGAAGACCATTTAGAGTACAGATTTCAGATAAATGAAGCAAAAAAAAAAGCAGAAGCAATACACCTATATATACACACATTAACATATAATTTATCCCTGAATGCATGCAACCCTAAAAACAAGTACTGCTTGTACAGTGTGCAGCCATTATGTATTTCAGCCTGTCATAAGTTTCAACAGGCTGCTGGCAGCAGAGCTTAACACTACACCTCTGCCTTCCAGATATCCAAAAATGTTGGGATTTGAAGCCCATAGGCCAAACCAGCCATGCGTGTGAGCCCATAGATATCTCCACATATTTAAAATGTGATACCTACAGAAAGCACATTGTCTGCTTAATCTCTATCCTGCCCTAGAGACAGGGAGACAGAGATAATAATAATCACCCTTTGACATTTCATCAGGGCACAGCAATGAAAGTATCCACACATGCATCGGATTCATTTACCTGTGAGAGACAGGTGTATGAATCTGTTGGCGCCCACACTGAGGTGCTCATTCCGGCTTGCTTTCTTTCTTTCTCAGTGCACTCCCAGCTCCCTCCCCGGCCACTGCACCTGTCACAATTACAAGCACATGGCTGAGCAAGTTTTTAATAGGGGTGAGCGGAGCCCACTGGGGAACTGAGAGACTAGTACCGCATCAGGTCTGCTTTACTTTTGATTGACAGCACAGTGGGTAGATAAATAGCTGCTATTCAGTCCAGTGGCTTTCAAATCTGACCACTGCCACGCACTGTCAATCAAAAGGTAAGCAAGCCTGATGGGGAACTAAGGGGAGATAAAAGAACACCCATGCAAGCCTATATGAATGTGAGGGATATCTATGGGTGACCACCCAAATAGTCCCCCCGTAGCGGCTACACCTCTTAGATAAAGAGGTGGAGGTTCCTCAGTAATATGGCACTATGCAAAAAAGGATGATTCTTAATCAAAAAGATACTGTGTGCAGATCCTCAATGCCGTGAAAAACTCTAGTTTATTGATATAATAATTAAAAATGTAATATAACAAACCAGTGAAGAAAATGTAAAAATATGACAACATTGTCAAAGGCTGTTCAAAGTGACGTCACTGACCACATCACACCATACACATAGCTTGTAAATATCCTAAATAGCCCCAACACTATGGACCAAGATTATGGTCAGGTGCATGGAATTGCAGATCTTCATTAAAGTGCTAGTGATGCCCTGATGTGGGAATCAAAGGAAGGAAACCTTCTATGTGTTAGTCCAGGCAGCATGGGATGGAGTACCTATGAACGGATTTGAAATTCATGGATGCTAGTGAGTGTCTCTATGAATACTCATGGGAGCAGGAGTGTCCTCCCTGGTTAACAACCAAATGTTCATCACTCACTGATGGTACTGAACGGCTGGGCAAACAACAACCTCTTGCCATTCACTTTAACAAATTCCACAAAAAGCACCCCTCAGGCCTCAAGGTCAAGGGTATTTATGTCCTTGACTTACCCTCCAGAAGGGGTGATTTTGACTGGGTCCTCTTGAGGAAGGAAAAGATGTGGATTTACACTTTGGATTCTATGTCCCCTCAAGGGGTTAAACACTGAACTGAATTTGTCAGTGTTTTTGGATCCATAGTCAGTGCTGATATTTGAATTTTGATTTCTGAATCTCTGGGGGATATGGGTGAGGTGTAAATTGATATATTTAGATGAAACATGCTGCCTTCCTCAGCTTGACCCGGGGTTCTCCTTTGTATCTAGTTAATGGGGTGTTCTCCTTTTCCTTGGTTTCTGAGGGACTAAACTGGCCTTTTGTATGAATCTGTCCTGGTTGTAAATATATCTTCATGTATGTTGTATAAATGGGACGTTTGTATTGGGAATAAGTGTGGATGACATCCAGCGGCCACTGATATACATTACATCTTCTGTGAACAAAATATAAGGCAGGTCTGTCAACTCCACCCCCAGCTTTGAGGAAGTTCAGGATTGGCTGAATGAAACGCATCAGCATGACGCCACCCCCAGCTGTCTGGTGACGCTGACCGTCCCACTCCTCTACCCCGTGATACTAGCAGCGCACGAGGTTTGGTGTAAGAACGGTCGTACGGAGCAACGAGTGAATGGACTGATACGGCTCAGAGGCACTCTGTTCGGATGACCCATTCCCGGACGTCGAGGTACAGCAACGACTGGCTCTGCTGAGGGAGAAATGATTTTATATCACCCACGGTCGTCATTGGATTGGTGAGCATATAACTGTTACCACAACATTGGTGATCCAAAAAACAGACACAGGGTGCTCCAGCCAATTTGTTGTTTGCCCAGCCGTTCAGTACCATCAGTGAGTGATGAACATTTGGTTGTTAACCAGGGAGGACACTCCTGCTCTCATGAGTATTCACAGAGACACTTACTAGCATCCATGAATTTCAAATCCGTTCATAGGTACTCCATCCCATGCTGCCTGGACTAACACATAGAAGGTTTCCTTCCTTTGATTCCCACATCAGGACATCACTAGCACTTTAATGATAAGTCCGCAATTCTATGCACCTGACCATGATCTTGGTCCATAGTGTGGGGGCTATTTAGGATATTTACAAGCTATGTGTATGGTGATGTATGGTGTGATGTGGTCAGTGACGTCACTTTAAACAGCCTTTGACAACGTTGCCATATTTTTAAATTTGCTTCACTGGTTTGTTATATTACATTTTTAAATATTATATCGATAAACTAGAGTTTTTTTTACAGCATTGAGGGTCTGCTCAAAGTATCTTTTTAATTAACAATCATCCTTTTTTGCTGATGGGGAACTAGTTTTTCCATGCCCCATCAGGCTCTGCCCAAAGTGACATGCCATTTCCCAAATAGGAGCATTGCCAAATTGGGTACTCACATTGCCACTAGCCCTGGCCCTTTTGTTTACATTTAGCTTTCGTCCAGAGAATTGAATTAGTTGCAGAAAGGTTTTGAGGAAACTACCACCAGAAAATTGTCATTATAGCTTTATCAACTCCCCTGACTGTCCTCTGACATATAGGCGGTCGCCTAGTTACAAACATCCAACTTCCAAACGACTCCTACTTACAAACGGAGGGAGACAACAGGAAGTGAGAGAAAAACTACACATAGGAAGGGAAATTCACTCCTGTAAGAGTTATTATGGGGAAAAAAGATGTCTCCACTGAAGCTTTATCACCAAGGTTTGTTTCCACAACAACCCAAAATTTTCAAAATCCAATTATCATTGGGGCAGGAAGTGAGGTTCAATCTTCTGAACAGAAACATAGATAGCAAAACAAACATTACAGGGGTGCTACCCCTTCCATGTGCTATCCAAAAAGCTTGAAAATAGTTTTTTGGGTTGAAGCTACACTTAAAAAATGTACCTGTTCCGACTTACAAATTCAACTTAAGAACAAACCTACAGTCCTTCTATCTTGTTTGTAACCAGGGGACCGCCTGTATATCATAAAGAGACCCAGCATTAGAACAAAGGTTGAGCTGTCGCCAGTAGCAACAAGTCAGGTTTATTTCAGTTCTTTTATTCTATATCGTGACCTGGCTGTGTTCTTTTCATTTTTGCAAAGGGGTAATAAGATGGCACAAAATGAGAATGTAAGCATATGGTGCGATTCAAATTTGCTCTGCTGGTAGCCAAGCAGAAAGTATACCTAGTGATGCTGTACATCACTGGTTCTCAACCCTGTCCTCAAGTACCCCCTACAGGCCATGTTTGCAGGTTTTTCTTTATCTTGCACGGGTGCTTTCAGTCAGAGTCAATGGTTTGGTATTTTGGACAGATATTTTATCTAAGGGAAATTCCCAAAACGTGGCCTCTGTTGGGGGTACTTGAGGACAGGGTTGAGAACACTGTTGTACATGACAATGTGCTTTTAAAGCAGAGTTATCAATAACACATTTATTAATGTACTGATATAAAGTGAATAAAATAATTTCTAAATTTTGCAATTATTTATATGTTAGTCAGAGAAATAGGAATTTTACTGTTGTATATAAAAACTCTACTAAGCCCAAGTAAAGAAAAATAGGATTTTTGACTACAGTAAAATCCTTTTTCTTGGAGCATTTAAAGGGACACAGAATGGATTCATTTAGGTTATGCAGCTGCCTTCAGAAACTCAGACACTGGCAAACAAAGCTTAAAAGGACATTCCAGTACAACCCCTCCCACTTGCAGCATGCCTCCATTTTCTTAGCAAGCAATAAAAGGGGTGGATCATAAGAACAAAGGGGAGGGACCCGTGTTTCTTAATGCACTCCATGAAAATTATTTTACGGTAAGCCAAAAAAAAGGGATTTTATTAAAACTTACCGCAAAATCCTTTTCTCCAAGTTCACTGACAGACGCAGCTCTTCATGACATGTGGGGTTTATGCTTGTCCTACCAGGTGTTAACTAGGCAGGGAGAGGAGCAAGCTGACCCCTCCCAAGGGGGCCGTCCCCCCTTCCCACATAAACCCTCCACCTAGCATAGCTCCTCAGTTCGTAACAAGCCATACCGAAACAGAGCGCAGAGGGGTGGGTGCTGCGTCTGTCAGTGAACTCGGAGAAAAGGATTTTACAGTAAGTTTTAATAAAAAAGGGATTTTATTAAAACTTACCGTAAAATCCTTTTCTCCGAGTTCACTGACAGATGCAGCTCTTCATGACTTTGTGGGGTTTTATGTTCGTCCTACCAGGAGTTAACTAGGCAGGGAAAAGAAATCAGCTGGCCCCTCCCCTGGGGGCCGTCCTCTTTTCCTACATTAAAACCCCCCTCCCAGCGGAGCTCTCCAGTTTGTACACAAGCCGTACCAAAACAGAGCCCAGAGGGGTGGGTGCTGCGTCTGTCAGTGAACTCGGAGAAAAGGATTTTACGGTAAGTTTTAATACCCTCCCCGGTCGACTAAAGAAAAGGGACGGATCAATTGAGGACCATCCTGCTTGTATTTTGGGGTGTTTCAGTACTTCTCGACGTAGACAGTCACTTGAGCCTCTTTTCCTAAAATGCCATTCAAAATTATTTTAGGGAAAAAATAATTTTGAATGACATTTTAGGAAAAGAGGCTCAAGTGACTGTCTGCGTCGTGGGTGGGGAGACCCGAGACAAAACCATGCCGAACACATGTTTGACCTCTCGAGG